>JAVJIF010006093.1:0-176775 GCA_038442645.1 Agave tequilana | reverse complement strand
TGTAAGTTCACCTAGAGGGGGGTGAATAGGTGATGGCTAATCTAATGGTCACTTAATGCCAAATAATGCGGAAGCTAAAACTAATTATGACCTAATAAAATCTTTTACAATAAACACCACGTATAACCAAAGAGTGTTGCCGAATTCCCCGTGAAGGGCTCTGGACAAACTCCTCTAGATTCCCCTTGAATGGGTTGAGGTGCCGCGTTGACTCTCTTGGTTGAATACAAGTGTTAACAATAATCACACGCAAGTATATCAATTAAGCACAATGAATATCAAGCATATAACGATGAGCACAATTTAAGGATGCAAGATATAAAAGAGATAGAGAGAGAGATAATGAGCAATCGCAAACACAAGGGTATGTTTCGAGGTTCGAGCACACTTGCTCTACATCCCCGCCTTCGACACACGAAGGATTTCCACTATGCAAGATCCCAATGGATCTCTCCTTGGTGCCGCAACACCTACAAGCCCTCGGACTCCCTAGTCCCGTACACACGCAAGCTCACTAGCTCGCCGAGGCCGCACCTCAAACCACCGAGTTCACACAAGAACTCTAAACCACCACGAGCACACTTGCCCGTTTCCTCAAAGTACAAGAATGAAATCTTGGTGATCCAACACTTTGATCACCATGAAAGCTCTCACTACAACACTCCAATAAGATGAATAGACAATGGTTGCTCAAGTGTTTGTGTGAGAAAAGCAAGGATTGAAACTTTGGTGAAAAACTCAAGAAATCTCTTTTAACACACTCTAAATAAAACTCCCTTTAGATTGGAAGTATTAGCTCTCTATTTTGTGGAGAAAAACTCTTTTGAAAGAATAGGAAAAACTGGCTCTAAAGGTCTCCAAAATCTTGGCTCAAAACAATAACCAAACCCCCAAATTTATAGGCCAGAAAAATATAGTCGTTGGGGTCTGTCAGAGCTGCCGGTCGACCCGGACGGTCGACCGCCAACGGTCAGAAATCCGACCGTTGGAGCCACGGTCGACCGCCTGGGTCGACCGACCCACTGGAGCTGAGAGTCGAACTCTCTGTCGGTCGACCCGTACGGTCGGCCGAACTTTCCAGAGAGCAGAGCTCTCTGGAGCGGTCGACCCGCACGGTCGGCCGTCCTCCAGTGCACAAAGGCGTGCACATCTGTGCACGTCGGTCGAACCAGCCGGTCGACCGACTTCAGGGTTAGTCGACTTATAAGGGAAGCAAGTCGACTTATCTGAAGCCTGAAACAGTTTTCTGGGATTAAAAAGTTTGTCTTTTTGGCACATATAAAAATTCCATAAATACATAAAAATCTACAAAAATAGTTTTACCATATACTTTGATATACAAACATGCTTGCACAAAATCAAGGCATGTTATAAAGATTGGACTATTTTTGTAACTTGGAAATATTTGGCTCATGTTAAAAACTGTTTTTCCAAACAATATTTTTCCAAAACATGTTTTTCCAAATCAAATACAAAAACAAGATATACTTTTAAAGCATAGTGTGTATGGATATGATCCACTACACAATCAAGATGAAATATCTATGTTTTTGACATTAAGCTCTAAATAAGGTTTTGGTTGAAAGATAAGTATATAAGAAACACCAAAAACCAAACTTATATTTTTCCAAAATGAAAAATCTTTTCTAAACTAAAAACTTCTTTATGAAAATAATTCTATCAAGAGTGTGTGTGTATATGTACTTGAGCAATCCCCACTATTCTATCCTTTACATTATACTCTAAAACAAAAACAAATCTTATACCTAGACACAAGTCTTCATCTTCTTGAAGTCTTCACTTGAAGGCTTCTCATCTTCTTAACTTGGTCCAAGCTTGATCCAAAAGCTCCTTGGATCACACCGTGCTAGCTTCAAATCTTGACATTTTATCCTTTGTTGAGTTATGCACCTACTAAGATCTTGATAATGAATCTGTCACTAATTAAACACAAGATCATTAGTAAACATAACTTCATGAGTTGATCATCATCAAAACTAGGGTGATAGGCCTTTGGGCCAACAATCTCCCCCATTTTGATGATGACAAAACTCATGGAGTTATATATGCATGGATTAAAGTAAAGCTTCAAAGAAGCTCCCCCTTAACTCATGCATAACACATAAACAAATAGATATGCAATGAGGCACATGAATGTATGCAAGTATGGAGATAAAACATGCAACAAGCATAAATCAAAATCTTTTTCTCCTATTTGCAATACAAAAATATATATGCATAAACATAAATCTTATTCAACATGCATATAACTCTCAAATTCTTCTCCCCCTTTTTGTCAATCATCAACAAAGGGGTCAAAGTAAAATCAAATCAAACAAAATTTTCTCCCCCTTTTTGTCAAAACAAAGAGATCAAGAAGGGGTAATACAAATCGATCAATAAAGATTTATATGCGATATACATTCATGAAGAGGAAGACGCTAAGTTAGCTTCCCTACACATAAGCATTACATGAAGAAGAGATGACAAGCTCTAACTCACATAACACATATTATGTAATGCATAAGAGGAGATGTGACGCTCCCCCTACACACGTATATCATATAAAGAAGAGTTGTCAAGCTCCTCAATTTATAATATACTCAACATGAATCCATATGTAAGAGAGATGTTAAGCTCTCCTTGCATATAGGAAATACAAATCAAAATTTTTTGAATTTTTCTTTATCAAAACAAAATTTTGAATTTTTTTTAATAAAACACATTTTGAGATATCAAATCAACATTTTTTTTATTTTGATATCAATTTTGAAAACATATTGCATAAGCTTTAAAAATTACCAATTGAAAGTTGAATTGAAAGTTGAATTAAGCTTAGCATATACATTGTGCTTTAAAATATGTAAGACAATTTTAACTAAGTACAAATAACACATATATGTATGAAAAGAGAATACCAATAGAAATTGATATAATTTGAATTTGAAGGCATTCATACATACAATCAAAATGTGAGTATATAGAAATCATATTGATATCAATTAAAATATCCAATGATACCAATTGAAGAGTAAGCTTATCATATACTCTAACAAATGAAGAGATTGCACTAGTTAATATGAAATGTTTTTAAAACTAGTATGAAATCCTTCAAGCAAGGAATAAAGCAAGAATGTCAATAAATCTCAATATTCCTTTAAATCATCACACATTTTTTTTAAAAAATTATATTTCAAGATATATGTATGTTTTGACAACACAATAAGTATACATACATCTCTTAAACACAATTGAGTCCATATAAATAGATTTGCATTAAAGGCAAATGACTCATGAGGTATACATGTATATCTTAAAGTTTGGCAAAATACACATATACATGAAATGAAAAGCACATGATCATAAATCAAATCCAAGAAGTGGGATACAAGTTTAAAAATGTATGTATCATCAAAACCAAGCAACACAAGCACATTTTATGGGTTCAAATAAGCATTCAAGCACAAATATAAATAGATTTATTTGTGGCCCATGATATGTACAAGTATAAATCCTAGTGTTGATAAAAACTAACATATAAACTAATATTCAAATTATGAAGCATCAAATTTTGAGAAAATAGAATCATGTGTCAATCTCAAAAAACGATTTGAAGAATAAATAACTAGTATAAATTGTTTTTTGAAAAACTAGTTAAAGATCCTTCAAATATATCAAATCTTATGTTTTTCATAAACATAACTAGACACACAAAAATTTAAGCACTCATGGTCTATAAAGCTCAAAAATGATTTTAACAAAAGTGTGAGTGTTAAACGATCATGTAACTAGTATTTTTATGAAAATAGTCATTGAAGCTCAAAAAGATCATAAGTCACATTTTTAACACGAAAAATCATTTTTCATCAAAACACTAATCTTCATGGTATATGTATGATTAATCCAATCCTAACAATACACATACATATCCCAAATCTAAAAGAGTCTATTAATGATGTTTGCATGAAGGCAAGAGACTCACGGGTATACATGTATATTTATTAGATTTGAATTAAAAATATATATACATGAAGTAAAGCATAAAAATAAGGTAAACATGTATAAAAGAGAATCATCAAAACTAGTCTATACATATGCATAAGTGGATACAAATGAGCATGAAGTTCAATTATATATATGAATCAATTGTAATTCACTATTTGTATATGTATACATGCAAGTTTGACACATTCTACATCTAAGCATGTAAATACCACATGAAGCACACAAATACATAAATCATGAACATGTTCAAAATAATATGAATGAACAAGCATGACATGAATAAAATGGGAGTTTAGAGATTGTTACCAACTCTAAAGCTCCAATCATGGTGGCCTTTCCACCAAAACTCCTTGATAGCGATGCATCCAAATGTATGTCCATCAAGTCCATTGCATCCACTACCAAGGCACAATCCTCTCACGTCTTGTGAGAGCCCTCACCTACATCAAAAGCAAAAGGTGGGGGTTTTGGTACCCATATTTTCTTGTAGGGTCCACGGGGGTTAGCTTTGTGTTGAGGGACCAAAAATCTTTTATTTTTAGCAAAATTAAAATGATCTAATCTATCATAACAATATTTTGCTAAATGGCCTTTGTGGCCACAATGTGTACATATGTACACCTTAGTATGCTTATGTGTAGGAGTGTGATCATGTTGTGCAACATAAGCAAATGCATGGTTATGATGTGCATGAATGTGTGGAGTTTATTTCTTTGAAAACATTGACTCCAACCTAGAATGATTAAAAGCACAAGAGTTCAAAGTTGAACTCAAACCATCCATTTTATTTTTCAAATCTTTAATCTCATTAGAGGTGGCATGAAAAGCATGATGAGATAAAGAATCATTTTCTTTTTCTTTTGTGAAACAAAAACTTTTTCTTTTTCAACAAATTTTCGTTTCAAAGTAATATTTTCTTGAAAAACAACTTCTTTTTGTTTTTCCACCAATCAATCTTATTTTTCAAAGTCACATTCCCTTCACATAAATCATTCAATTTTGACATGAGGGAAACATTTTCATTTTTCAAAACCTCATTCTCTTTTTCTAAGCATGCCATTTTATTTTCTAATGAATCTTTTTCATTAAGCATGGCATCAAAATTCTTTTTAATTTTCTTATTATCTTTTTCTAAACATGCAATGTTAGATTTAAATGAATCTTATTCTATATGCATGCAAGCAATGTTCTTTTTCAAATTTTTATTTTCCTTTTTAATCATGTCATATTTCTCAAGAATTGTTTGGCAAAATGAAGTGAGCTCATCATATGACATGTCCTCATCATCGGATTCGGAGTTTACCTCAAGGGGGTTATCCCCTTGGACCATATAGCATACGTTGGAGGTGTCGCTTCCAACGTCCGAATCGCTCTCGGCATAATATAGATCCTTTTCGCCAAGGGAGGTGATGATGTTCCAAGCTACAAAAGTCGATTCAACATTAGAAACCCTAGAAAATATTCATCATTTAGGGTACATTTAAGAGCATGAAGGGCTTTTGCATTAGCCTCAAAATTCTTACCATTTGAACAATATGAATCATTAGATATGGCAAGATAAACATGAATGCCTAAGGCCTTGAGGTACAATGACATCTTAACCTTCCAAATTTGGATGTTAAGAATGTCAAAGGTGGGTGGTGACATGAAGTCCATGGTGTGTGTACAACTCTTGTGATTAGCCTATAAATGAGGATCTTTAACTCTAGGTTGTTAGACCCAAGTCAGAGTACCAAGCTCTGATACCAATTGTAAGTTCACCTAGAGGGGGGGTGAATAGGTGATGGCTAATCTAATGGTCACTTAATGCAAATAATGCGGAAGTTAAAACTAATTATGACCTAATAAAATCTTTTACAATAAACACCACGTATAACCAAAGAGTGTTGCCGAATTCCCCGTGAAGGGCTCTGGACAAACTCCTCTAGATTCCCCTTGAATGGGTTGAGGTGCCGCGTTGGCTCTCTTGGTTGAATACAAGTATTAGCAACAATCCCACGCAAGTATATCAATTAAGCACAATGAATATCAAGCATATAAAGATGAGCACAATTTAAGCATGCAAGATATAAAAGAGATAGAGAGAGAGAGAATGAGCAATCGCAAACACAAGGGTATGTTTCGAGGTTCGAGCACACTTGCTCTACATCCTCGCCTTCGACACACGAAGGATTTCCACTATGCAAGATCCCAATGGATCTCTCCTTGGTGCCGCAACACCTACAAGCCCTCGGACTCCCTAGTCCCGTTCACACGCAAGCTCACTAGCTCGCCGAGGCCGCACCTCAAACCACCGAGTTCACACAAGAACTCTAAACCACCACGAGCACACTTGCCCGTCTCCTCAAAGTACAAGAATGAAATCTTGGTGATCCAACACTTTGATCACCAATGAAAGCTCTCACTACAACACTCCTATAAGATGAATAGACAATGGTTGCTCAAGTATTTGTGTGAGAAAAGCAAGGATTGAAACTTTGGTGAAAAACTCAAGAAATCTCTTTTAACACACTCTAAATAAAACTCCCTTTAGATTGGAAGTATTAGCTCTCTATTTTGTGGAGAAGAACTCTTTTGAAAGAATAGGAAAAACTGGCTCTAAAGGTCTCCAAAATCTTGGCTCAAACAATGACCAAACCCCGAAATTTATAGGCCAGAAAAATATAGCCGTTGGGGTCTGTCAGAGCTGCCGGTCGACCCGGACGGTCGACCGCCAACGGTCAGAAATCCGACCATTGGAGCCACGGTCGACAGCCTGGGTCGACCGACCCCACTGAAGCTGAGAGTCGAACTCTCTGTCGGTCGACCCGTACGGTCGGCCGAACTTTCCAGAGAGCAGAGCTCTCTGGAGCGGTCGACCCGCACGGTCGGTCGTCCTCCAGTGCACAAAGGCGTGCACATCTGTGCACGTCGGTCGACCCAGCCGGTCAACTGACTTCAGAGTTAGTCGACTTATAAGGGAAGCAACTCGACTTATCTGAAGCCTGAAACAGTTTTCTGGGATTAAAAAGTTTATCTTTTTGGCACATATAAAAATCCCATAAATACATAAAAATCTACAAAAATAGTTTTACCAATATACTTTGATATACAAACATGCTTGCACAAAATCAAGGCATGTTATAAAAGATTGGACTATTTTTGTAACTTGAAAATATTTGGCTCATGTTAAAAACTGTTTTTCCAAAACAATATTTTTCCAAAACATGTTTTTCCAAATCAAATACAAAAACAAGATATACTTTTAAAGCATAGTGTGTATGGATATGATCCACTACACAATCAAGATGAAATATCTATGTTTTTGACATTAAGCTCTAAATAAGGTTTTGGTTGAAAGATAAGTATATAAGAAACACCAAAAACCAAACTTGTATTTTTTCAAAATGAAAAATCTTTTCTAAACTAAAAAATCTTTTATGAAAACAATTCTATCAAGAGTGTGTGTGTATATGTACTTGAGCAATCCACCACTATTCTATCCTTTACATTTTACTCTAAAACAAAAACAAAATCTTATACCTAGACACAAGTCTTCATCTTCTTGAAGTCTTCACTTGAAGGCTTCTCATCTTCTTGACTTGGTCCAAGCTTGATCCAAAAGCTCCTTGGATCACACCGTGCTAGCTCCAAATCTTGACATTTTATCCTTTGTTGAGCTATGCACCTACTAAGATCTTGATAATGAATCTGTCACTAATTAAACACAAGATCATTAGTAAACATAACTTCATGAGTTGATCATCATCAAAACTAGGGTGATAGGCCTCTGGGCCAACACTTTATAGTGAAAATCATTTTAAACTTGAACATGGTTGGGAGGTTAGGAATATGAGTTTACACTTGCTATTATTGTTGTTTCAATTGGTATCATTGAATTCTTTCAATTGGTATCAATATTATCATTTCTTGTATACTCATATATTTTTGTATGTATGTATGCTTTCATTTCAAATAATATCAATTTCAATTGGTATTAACTTTTCATACATATATATGTGTTTATGCTAAAACTTGAGTTTTAACTTTGTTTCAATTGATTAGTTTTCAATTGGTTTCTATATACAAGCTTATGCATGTTTTTAGTTGGTATTTCATAAAGGGGGAGAAAATTCGCATTTTATCTTTCAATTGGTATTGATTTCCACTCCCACACTTTATGATGAAAAAGGATTAAAAAGTTGAATTTTGATTTGATTTTGGTATCATATGTTCAAAATGAAAAATATTTACAATTGGTATTAAGATGTTTTATATATTTGAGAAAATCAAAAATTTGCAATGTTTACTTTCAATTTGTTTAAAGATTGTTTACTTTCAATTGGTAGGTTATTTGTTTACTTATCAATTGATATGAAGATTTTATTTTTACTTTCTGTTGATATCAATATGCACTTCATTGACATATTTTAATTGGTATCATATTGATTTGACCCCTTATTGATATCATTTTTTGTTTTAGACAAAAAGGGGAGAACATCTTATTTATGTTTTCATTCACCCCTTCTCGTTTCTTTGTTTCATACAAAAAGGGGAGAAAAATTTATTTTATTTGTCTTTTACCCCTTTGTTGATGATTGACAAAAAGGGGGAGAAGAATTTGAGAAGAATTTAAGTTTTATATGCATCATGTTTTGTATGCATGTTATGTTTTTAGAAAAAAGAACATGGTTTATTTGTTTATTTATGGTATCAAACATTACTTGTTTTTGTTGTTTTTGGTATCAAGAGTTTGTTTTAGACATGTTTATATTGTTTTATGCATTGTCATCTTTGCATATTTATTGTTTATTTGGTATGCATGAGTTAAGGGGAGCTTCTTTGAAGCTTAACTTTAATCCATGCATATAAACTCATGAGTTTTGTCATCATCAAAAAGGGAGAGATTGTTGGCCCGAATGCCTTCCACTCTAGTTTTGATGATGATTAACTCATGTAGTTATATTACTAATAATCTTGTGATTTTAGTTTCAGATCATTAAACAAGATATTAGTTGGTGATTAGCTTCAATAAGATGGTTTTGGAAGCTTTTCATGGTGATTCCGGTGCCCGAGCATCAAGATCATACCTTTGCACTCGGTGGATCCGTTTGGGATCGATTCGGCTTGAAGATGGAAGATCGTCAAGAAGACTTTGGTATCCATAGTTTAGATTAGTGTGTTTAGATCCATTGTTAAAGATTAGATAGCTGATATGCTCAAGTGCACAATACACATACACGTTTTTATGTTTGGATATTGGTTTTTCGGTTTTTAGTTTAACCGATATTGGTTTTCATGAATAGTAGATCAAAACAGTTTAAATGGTTAATATGTATAGTAGATGTATTCTATATATACATGCATGCTTAAACTTCTTAGACAAACTTATTTTGACTTCCCTATTCATGTATTGAAAAATCCAAGTTTAGAAAATACAGGATTTGGTTTTTGACAAAATTTACAAGACACAAAAATAGTTCAAATTGCTTGATATTTGAGTTAAAATTTTATCACATGTTTATATATCAATGCAAAATGATAAAACTATTTTTAGGATTTTAGAAGTTTATGGGATTTATTAAATATTTTTAAACCCAGTTTCTGACCAGAATGTGGCTGACATGCCAGGTCAGTCGACCGCACGGTCGACCGAACCAAGGGCTGGTCGACCGTGCGGTCACCGACGTGTACAGCTTTGTGCACCTCTGGCAGACACATGGCCGGTCGACCGGCCGGTTCGACCGGACCAGAGGAGCAGTGCTCTCTGTTTTTGGGCGGTTGACTGGCTTCCTCCAACGGTCGAAAAATTTGACCGTTGGCGGTCGACCGGCGGGTCGACCGCCAGCCTGTCAGGCTGAAAAATCAGCCTAATGGCTAGTTTCTTGGGGAGCCTATATATACCCCATTTCTTGGGGATTTTAACTAAGATTTTCAAGCTAAATTTTCTGAGTTTCTCCATTGTTTTAAACAAGTTTTAAAAGAGTTTTAAGTGCCAAAAGATCAATCTTATTTGTTTTAAGTGTTTTGTTTATTTCAAAGAAAATAGGTTTTGGGAAATTATTTTTGATCTAAACTTCCATATTCATTTGTATTTTTTCAAGAGATTTTCTTTGATCAAAACACTTGTTTTTCACACTTGAGCTTATCTTCTATCCTATTCTATTAGGATCTTATTTTGTGGAAAGAGGAAAGAGGTTGTGGTTGAGATATACCACTTGTTGTAAACCCCTTGATTTCTTGTATCCCCTTGGTAAGGTTGATTTGGGTTGGTGGTTTGCTCCCTCTTTGGTAGAGGTTGAGATTGTTGGTGTACTCCCTCTAGTGAGAGGTGGAGTTTGGTTTGTATCCCTCTTCAGTAGAGGTGATTGTGGTTATTTGGCTACGGGCCTACCCCTCGGTTGTGAGGTGTGTTTGAGAGAGGAGTTCGGTACTCCGGGTTGTACAAATCCTCCTCGGTGGAGGTTCCCTCGGTGGGAGTTTAGTGGATTAGAAATCCTTCACGTGGTGAAGGCGGGGACGTAGAGCTAGGGGCTCGAACCTTAGAACATATCTTGTTTTCGCGTTTGATCCATTATCTCTCTAACTTCTCTCCTTCATTTGTGCATTGCATCATTCATTCATTCATATCATATATTGCTTGTGTTGTGCCTTGCATTATTTCATATTGCTTATCATCCTTATATGCTTGGCTTGTGTGTGTGTGTCTCACTTGTACTTATCCAATGAGAGCTCATATAGCACCTCAACCCATATCTAGGGGAATTAGAGGAGTTAGTCCAAAGCCCTTCACGGGAATTCGGCTGCACTCGTTGGTTGTATAAGTGTGATTGCAATTAGTTTTAATTTCTGCTGTTAGCTCATTAGTTAGATTAGCACACCTATTCACCCCCCTAGGTGTACTTTCAAAACCAACTCAAATTTTGAAAACAAATCCTCTTTTTCTTATTTAATTTACAAGTTTTCTTTTTCAAGGAGGTTCTCACAAACAATAGATAACTCCTCATTTAAAGCATCGGCCATACTATCATGATCATCAAATGAAGAGCTAGCACTATCTAGTTGAGTATCCGAATGTACCTCAAGGGAGTCATTCCCTTGGACCATAAAGCATTGTGGCTGGATTCTCCGCTAGATTCCTCCTCTTGTTGGATTGGCATTTGAAGCTTGGAGGTGGAGGTCAATATGTTCTACACTGTAAAGGCAGAATCAAAGTTAGAAACAAGCATAAGATAATCTTTAGAAAGCATGCTTCTAATTGCCTCAAGGGCTTGTGCATTTGCCCCTATATGATTGCTATTACCAAGATAGCATTTCTTGGTAGCGGCAAGGAAACATGCAAGCCTAGGGTTTGTAAGTATATGGACATCCTATATTCCATGTGTCAATGTTGGAAACATCAAACATGGCAGGTGACAAGCAATCCATGATGTGTGTACAAACAAAATATATGTGCAATATGCAAAAGATAGATTAGCTAACTAAGATCTCACTCCTAGGTGGTTAAACCAAATATCAGGAGTGTAGGCTCTGATACCAATTAAAAGTACACCTAGAGGGGGGTGAATAGGTGTACCGCTAATCTAATGAACTAAATGCGAAAATTAAAACTAATTTACAACTACACTTAATACAACCAACGAGTGTAGCCGAATTCCCCGTGAAGGGCTCTGGACTAACTCCTCTTGATTCCTCTGAATAAGAGTTGAGGTGCTATATGAAGCTCTCGTGGTTAAGTACAGGTGAGGCACACAAACACAAGCCAAGCAAATATAGATGATATAAGCAAAGTGAATGATGCAAGGCACAACACAAGCAAATATGATATGATGATATGAATGATGCAACACAAAATAAAAGAGAGGGTTAAGAGACAATTGGATCAAACGCAAACACAATGATTTGTTTTGAGGTTCGAGCACCCAGCTCTACATCCCGTCTTCACCCAGAAGGATTTCCAATCCACTAGGAGTACCAAACTCCTCTCTCACCAATACAACCTCCAATGAGGCATACAACACAATCCATCTCTACCGAAGAGGGATAGGCGTAGCCAAACAACCACAATCACCTCTACCAAAGAGGGATACAAACAACAACTCCACCTCTCACTAGAGGGAGCAAACCACAACCTCAACCTCTACCAAAGAGGGAGCAAACACCAACTCAAATCAGCCTCTACCAAGAGGGATATCACAAAGCAAGGGTTTACAACTTGGTGGTATCTTTCAACCATAAACAATCTCTTTTCCACAAAACAAATGATCCTAATAAATAGGATAGAAAGATAGCTCAAGTGTGGAAAACTAAGTGTTTTGATCAAAGAAAATCTCTTGGGAAAAATACAAATAGATATAGAATTTTAGATCAAGAAACAAATTCCAAAAAACCTATTTTCTTTGAATAAACAAAACACTTTAAAACAAATAAGATGAATCTTTTTGGCACTAAACTCTTTTGAAAACTTGTTTTAAACACAAAGAAAGCAGAGAAATTTGGCTCTTAAAATCTTAGAGAAAAACCACAATCAAATGGGGTATATATAGCCCCAAAACAAAACTAGCCGTTAGGCTGTATTTGTCAGCCTGAACAGCTGGCGGTCGACCGCCAATGGTCAAATTTTGACCGTTGGGATCTTGCGGTCGACCGGCCGGTCGATCGAAAATTTCCAGAGAGCAAAGCTCTCTGGCCGGTCGACCGCCCGGTCGATCGGCCCAGTTGCCTGGCCAACGTGCACAAGCTTGTGCACGTCGGTCGATCGCCCGGTCGACCAACTCTGGGTCCGGTCGACCACCAGAGCCTGTCAGGCAGGAATCTGGGTCAGAAAAACTTGTTAAAAATAATTCTAAAAATTCCCAAAAATCTTCTAAAAATCCACAAAAATAGTTTTATCATTTTACATTGAAATATAAACTTGTGTGAAAAATTTCAACACAAATTTCAAACTTTTTGAACCATTTTTGTGTCTTATAAATTTTGTCAAAAACCAAAAAATGTATTTTACCAAACTTGGATTTTTCCATGGGAAATCCAATTTTTTCAAAACTCATGAATAGGCATATCAAAATAAGTTTGTCTAAGATATGAAGCATGTATGTATATAGAACACATCTAATATACATAAAAACAAAGTAAACTTGTTTTGATCTAAAACTATTCATGAAAACCAATATCGGTTAAATCAAAAACCGAAAAACCAATATCCAAAACATAAAACATGTGTGTTGTGAACTTGAGCATATCAACTATCTAATCTTTACACATGGATGTAAAACATAAAAACTAAAACTAAGGATACATAAGTCTTCTTGATGAACTCCGTCTTCAAGCTGACTCAATCCAAAACGTGATCCACCGAGCTTGACTCCAACGAGTGCTATGAATGATCTTGATGCTCGGTCTCTTGAATCACCATGTGAAAGCTTCCAAACTCCTTTGTTGAAGCAATCACCAACTAATATCTTGGTTAATGATCTGAAACTTAAACACCACAAGATTATTAGTAAACATAACTACATGAGTTAATCATCATCAAAACTAGAGTGGAAGGCCTCTGGGCCAACACGAAGGCATACAAGTGGTCCTATCTACTTCCAAGCGAAACTAACTGGACACGAAAGGCCTTCCTCCTGCACAAGGCTGTAATCCTTCGCATATTGGCAGATTTTGCCATCAAGGAGCTGAATCTTCTTTGATGAAAATTGGCAAAGAATCCGAGACCTTACAAGTGACGTCCGCTTCCCAAAGTGGATCATCTCGGATAAGCGGCTACCAGCCCTGCCTTGAAGTGGATCATCTGGATAAGCGACTGCCAACCTCTTCTGGGAACACACACAGCTGCCCCAGTGTTTTCCTCCTGCTTAGGATTAAAGTTTCAACTAGAAAAGCAAGAGACAAGTCTCTGATCTCTTTCATCAAATTAAAAGACTGGCGAACATAGCTCACTGCAACCTAAACTGGAAACAAGTTAACAGTAAGTCAAAAGAAAAGCTGCAAAAGAGAAATGCTAAGTCAAATTCTTTGGGGCGAAGCAATTTATATCCGATTCATTGCGCTTTAAGGATTGATTTCAGTTAAGCAGAGGATAGCCTCGCTTGCACAGTAATGATGGACTAGCTCAGCATAAGCCAAGTCCTAGCCTCGCCTATATGGCTAAACCAGACTGATCCTGAGGGACGCAGTCTTAGCCCCACCTATACGGCAAGACTGGGTCAACTTTGAAGAGACTAAGTCCCAATCCTTGCCTATGTGGCGAACTTAGCAGGCAAGCATGTAATGATCTTTCTTTGATCAAGTGAAAATGATAGCTTTACCGGGAAGCTAGGAAATAAGGCTGAAGCCCTTCTCTGCAGATCAGTCAGATACAAAATGAAGAACAACGGAAATCAATCCCTGAGGCAGCTGTTAAAGCTAAATTAAGGGAGATAAACTCCCTAAAAAGTTATCAGTTCATTGGTAAAGTCTCCGGATGACCGAGACTCACCAATTCTTGGCCGGTTAATGACCACAGTGGGCACCCCCACTAGTTCAGAGATCTGAGTATCTCTCTCTAGATAATCAAGAGAAGTCATGAACAGACTGCTTCTTTGCAGAGAACCTCAAGTGTCCTATTTATAGGTCTCATGGCCTGAGCGCACCGCTGCGGCTTCAAGTATAGAAGCGCGAGCGGATTTAAGACATTTACTGAGCCTTAAGAAAGGGAATAGTCTCCTTGAAAATACGCGTAGGGGGAATGATCTCCCTCGTTAATGCAAGAGAAGCTAGTTCAACTTCAGGAAAGGAAATAATCCTTCTCGTAATTAGCCAAAAGGCTGTTGGCCTCGGGAAAGGAACGACGTTCCAAGACCAATTTGAAGCGAATCTACTCCGGGAGGCTCGAACGCGGAGCTACTCAGAGGCAGAGCTACTCAGACGCAGAGCTACCTAGACGCGAAGCTACCCAGAGTCGCGAATCTACATGATTCTTCGGCGAATTTATCCCAAAGCGGGATTGAAAGCGAAGCTGAACTCAACCACCATGGCGACATTCGTACTTCACATACTACTGATCAAAGCAATTCAAAGTATTTCGAAGTCTGAACCATTCCATTGCAGACTTTCAAAAACTTTGAAGGGGGTCTTGTTGACACTTTAAAAAAGACAAGATTCTTATTGGCCTGAACAATGTCTAAACTTGTTTGTTGGCCCAAAGGCCCATCACTCTAGTTTTGATGATGATTAACTCATGTAGTTATAGTACTAATGATCTTGTGTTTAATTAGTGACATATTCATGATCAAGATCTTAGTAGGTGTGTAGTTTCAACAAAGGATTTAAAGTCAAGTTTTGGAGCTTACACGGTTTGATTCAAGAGCTTGTGCATCAAGACCACATCAAGTACTCAAGAGGAGTCTAGCTCTATGGATCATGTTTGGACCAAGTCAAGAAGATGTGAAGACTTCAAGAAGATGAAGACTTGTGTTTAGGTTTGTTTTTATAAGATTTATTTTTAGTTAAAATGTAAAGGATAGAGTAGTTGGTGGATTGCTCAAGTGTATCATATACACACACACTCTTGATTTAGTTTGTTTTAGAAAAGAATTTTTATTTTGAAAAAATACCGTTTGTTTTTTGGTTTTCAAATCTACATGTTTTATCCAAAATCATGTTTAGTGCATAATGTCAAAAACATAGATATTTCACCATGTTTGTGTAGTTGATCATATCCATACACACTATGCTTTAAATGAGTTTTAAATATCTTATTTTTGTATTTGGTGAAGTTTTAGAAAAACAAGTTTTGGAAAAACAAGTTTGGAAAAATCAAGTTTGAAAAAATACAGTTTTTCATTTGAGCCAATATTTCCAACTTACAAAAATAGTCCAAATCATTTGTAACATGTCTTGATTTTGTGCAAGCATGTTTGTTTATCAAAGTATATTGGTAAAACTATTTTTAGAGTTAAAGATCCTCATTTTAGGCTAATCACTATTTTTGTACACACACCATGGATTTCATGTCACCTCCCACTTTTGACATTCTTAACATCCAAGTTTGGAAGGTTAAGATGTCCTTGTACCTCAAGGCCCTAGGTTTTCATGTTTATCTTGCTACAATTAAAGATTCTTATGTTAATGATAGCAAGAACATTGAGGCTAATGCAAAAGCCCTACATGCCTTGAAGTCAACCCTAAATGATGAATATTTATCTAGGGTTTCTAATATTGATTCGGCTTTTGTAGCATGGAACATCATCACCTCCCTTGGCGAAAAGGATCTATATTATGCCGGGAGCGATTCGGACGTTGGAAGCGACACCTCCAACTTGTGCTATATGGTCCAAGGGGATAACCCCCTTGAGGTAACTATCGAATCCGAGGTAGATGAAAATGACATGTCATATGATGAGCTTAGCACTTTTTGTCAACTACTTCTTGAGAAATATGACATGATTAAGAAAGATAATAAAATTTTGAAAAAGAAATTTGATTGCATGCAAAATGAAAATGAGTCTTTAAAACTAAGATTGCATGTTTGAAAAAGAGAATGATGATTTGAAAAATGAGAATGTTTCCTTGCTTTCTAAATTGAATGATTTGTGTGAAGGAAACACTAATTTGAAAAATAAAGTTATTTTGGTGGAAAAACAAAAAGAAGTTGCTTTTCAAGAAAACACTTCTTTGAAAAGAAAAATGTTTGAAAAAGAAAAAGAAAATGTCTGTAAAAAGAAAAAGAATAATGATTCTCAATCTCACCATGCTTTACATGCCACCATTGATAATAGTGAGATTAATGTTTTGAAAAATAGGATTAGTTGTTTGAGCTCCACTTTGAGCTCATGTGCATTCAACCATAAGAAGTTGGAGACCTTGTTTTCAAAGAAACAAACTCCACATGTTCATGCACATCACCCTCATGCATATTCACTTTTTGCATGCCACGATCACACTCATACTCATATGCATTCTAAGGTGTACAAATGTACACATTGTGGCCGCAAAGGCCATTTAGCAAAATTTTGTTATGATAAGTTAAATGTTTTAAATTTTGCTAAGAAAAATGTTTGGGTCCCTTATATGACTAACCCCCAAGGACCCAAAAGAAAATGGGTACTAAAATCCCCACCTTTGATTTTTGATGTAGGTGAGGGCTCTCACAAGACGTGAGAGATTTGGTGCCTTGATGGTGGATGCACATGGACTTGATGGACACATATATAGATGCATCGCTATCAAGGAGGTTTGGTGGGTCAACCACCATGTTTGGAGTTTTGGAACATAGTTCCCTAGTTGGTAACATTTCTAAACTCTCAATTTATGTACATGCTTTTATTTTCATGATATCATATAGCATGTTCATGTTTTTATGTGTTGTGCTTCATGTGGTAAATACTAGTTTAAATGTACTTTTTATCAAAATTTGTATTTATACATGTACAAATAGTGAGAACAAATTGATTCATATATATTTGCACTTCATGCTCATTTGTACCCACTATATGCACATATATAGGCTAGTTTTGATGATTCGTTCATTTATACTTGTTTTGTCTATTTTCATGTTTTACTTCATATATATGTAATTTCATTCAAATCTAATAAATATACATGTATACCCGTGAGTCTTTTGCCTTCAGGCAAACACCTTTAATAGACTCTTTTATGTTTGGATATGTATGTATATGTTAGGATTGGATAGATCATACATATACCTTGAAGTTTGTTTTTAATGAAAAATGAATTTTCATGATTTGTTTTATAAAATGATCATTTTTTGAGCTTCAGTAACTATTTTCATGAAAATGCTATTTACATAACGATTTAACACTTACACTTCATTTGTTTGTCATGACTTTATTTCATGAACATATTTTTGAGCTTTATAGTCTTTGAGTGTCATCTCTTGTGTATTTAGTATGATTCATGAAAAACATATGTTTTGATTTCATGTTTTGAAGGATCTTTAACTAGTTTTTCAAAAATTACTTTTAACTAGTTAATTATTCTTCTTTTGGAAGAGATTTTCAATGCTTAACCACCTTCAAAATTATTTTGAAAACCCCTTCCAACCTTTATGGGCGGATGGCTGGGCGTGTATGCCGTGCAAGCCTTATTAAAAATCTTTATCTTGAGCATATGAAGGGTGGTAGGTTATGAGTTATATACTTGATTTACACTGTTATTTTCAATTGGTATCATTGGATCTTTTCAATTGGTATCTCAATTGATATTTTTGTATATACTCATATTTGTTTTCTATATATGTATGCTCTAATTTTCAATTGGTATTATCAATTCTCATACATATATATGATTTTCGTGTGCTTACTTTACATTTGATATACATCTTTAAAGCACATAGTATGTTTATGCTAAGCTTGTTTTTAAAACTTTATTTTCAATTGATATCTCAATTGACATTTTAATAAAGCTTATGCATAGTTTTTCAATTGGTATCAAAATGCTTCAAATTTGTTATAAATTTACAATTGATATCAATATGATTTACCTATTTGAAAATTTGTAATGTTTATTTACAATTTGTTTATTTACATTTGGTATCTTAAAATTTGACTTACTAATATATCTCAAAATTTGTTTTATTGAGAAAATTCAAAATTCTGAAAATTTAAAACATTTTGATTTTTATTGCCTATATGCAAGGAGAGCTTAACATCTCTTCTACATATAGATTCATGTTGAGTGTATCTTGTATTGAGGAGCTTGACAACTCTTCTTTATGTGATACACGTGTGTAGGGGGAGCTTCACATCTCCTCTTATGCATTGCAGATTATGGGTTATGTGAATTAGGGCTTGTCATCCCTTCTTCATGTAATACATATCTGTAGGGAAGCTAACTTAGCGTCTTCCTCTTCATGAATGTATATCGCATATAAACTTTTATTGACTTATCTGTTTACCCCTTATTGATCTCTTTGTTTATGACAAAAAGGGGGAGCTTCTTTGTTGATTATGTGTTTATCCCTTTGTTGATGATTGACAAAAAGGGGGAGAAAGATTTTGGTTTATATGCATGTTTTGTGAAAAAGAATTGTTTATGCATATATGTTTTGTTTTGCAAATAGGAGAAAGAGAATTTGATTTGTTTTATGCTTGATGGCATGTTTATCTTCTAGATTTGCATACTTGTTTATGAGCATTCATTGCATATTTTATTATTTATTTGTGATGCATGAGTTAAGGGGGAGCTTCTTTAAGGCTTTACTTTAATCCATGCATATATAACTTCATGAGTTTTGTCATCATCAAAAAGGGGGAGATTGTTAGCCCAAAGGCCACTCACTATAGTTTTGATGATGATTAACTCATGTAGTTATAGTACTAATGATCTTGTGTTTAATTAGTCACAGATTCATGATCAAGATCTTAGTAGGTGTGTAGCTTCAACAAAGGATTTAAAGTCAAGTTTTAGAGCTTACACGGTTTGATTCAAGAGCTTGTGCATCAAGACCACATCAAGTACTCAAGAGGAGTCTAGCTCTATGGATCATGTTTGGACCAAGTCAAGAAGATGTGAAGACTTCAAGAAGATGAAGACTTATGTCTAGGTTTGTTTTTATAAGATTTATTTTTAGTTAAAATGTAAAGGATAAAGTAGTTGGTGGATTGCTCAAGTGTATCATATACACACACACACTCTTGATTTAGTTTGTTTTAGAAAAGAATTTTTACTTTGGAAAAATACCGTTTGTTTTTTGGTTTTCAAATCTACATGTTTTATCCAAAACCTTGTTTAGTGCATAATGTCAAAACATAGATATTTCACCATGTTTGTGTAGTGGATCATATCCATACACACTATGCTTTAAATGAGTTTTAAATATCTTTTTTTTGTATTTGGTGAAGTTTTGAAAAAACAAGTTTTGGAAAAAACAAGTTTTGAAAAAATCAAGTTTGGAAAATACAGTTTTTCATTTGAGCCAATATTTCCAACTTACAAAAATAGTCCAAATCATTTGTAACATGTCTTGATTTTGTGCAAGCATGTTTGTTTATCAAAGTATATTGGTAAAACTATTTTTAGATTTTTCAGTATTTTATGGGATTTTATTTCAATCAAAAAGACCAAGTTTTAAATCCCAGTTTTCTGTCCTGGCTTAAGACGGTCGACCGAGCCGGTCGACCGACGTGCACAGACGTGCACGCCAGTTCTGGCAGGAGGGCCGGTCCACCGACCGGTCGACCGTCCAGAGAGCTCTGCTCTCTGGAAAGGCCCCGGTCGACCGGGCGGCCGACCGGACAGAGAGACTTGCTCTCTGTATCCTGGCCTCGGTCGACCGACCGGTCGACCGATGGCACAACGGTCTGAAATATGACCGTTGGCCGGTCGACCGAGCGGTCGACCGACAGTTCTGTCAGACCCCAACGGCTAGTTTTTCTAGCCCTATAAATTTGGGGGTTTGGGCATTATTTTTCTACAAGATTTCTAGTGGACTTTGAGCCAGTTTTTCCCACTTCATTAAAAGAGTTTTCTCCACTAAATTGAGAGCTAATACTTCCAATCAAAAGGGGAGTTTATCAAGTGTGTTTAAAAGAGATTTTCTTGAGTTTTTCCTCCACCATTTCCATCCTTGTTTTCTCACACAACACTTGAGCTATCCATTGCTATATCTACCTATAGGGAGTTTGATGTGAGAGGATTTTAGGTGATCAAGAGTTGTGATCACCAAAGTTCCATCATTTGCTTTGAGGAGGCGGACATGTGTGTTCGCATTGTTTCGGGTCCTAGTGGGGACTCGGTGGTTTAGAGTTCGTGTGTGAACTCTTAGTTTGAGGTGCGGCCTCGGCAAGCTTGTGGGGCTTGCGGTGTGTACGGGACTAGAGAGTCCGAGGGATTGTAGGTGTTGCGGCACCGAGGAGTTATCCATTGGGATCAAGCATAGTGGAAATCCTTCGTGTGTCGAAGGCGGGGATGTAGAGCAAGTGTGCTCGAACCTCGAAACAAATCCCTTGTGTTTGCGATTGCTCACTCTCTCTCTATCTCCTTGTGTTTATATCTTGCATACTTATATAGTGTTTATTCTTTATATGCTTGATTTTCATATTGTGCTTAATTGTCATATGCTTGGGGATTGTTTGCTAACACTTGTATTTAACCAAGAGAGCCAACGCGGCACCTCAACCCTTATCTAGGGGAATCTAGAGGAGTTAGTCCAGAGCCCTTCACGGGGAATTCGGCTACACTCTTGTGTTATACGTGGTGTTTAGTTTAAATAGTTTGTTTAGGTCATATAAGTTTTTAATTCCGCATTTAGTGACCATTAGATTAGCCATCACCTATTCACCCCCCCTCTAGGTGATTTACATTGTTGACATTTACAAAAAACAAGTGACAGACAAGCTGACGACTAGTTCTGTACCCATCTCCGAGGGACAAATCAACAACTTGGACTCTACTGATCCAGTGAAGCAGACAGTGAGCCCAAATTATTTTTGAACAGACCTCAGCAGGTCTAAGATGCTAGGTTAGCTCAACACTTAGCATCACATGAGCCCAAAGGGATAGCCTCGCCTGAGAGGCTAAGATTGCCTAACTTCACCTTGGAGCCATTTAAAGCTCCATCAGGAAGCTAACTGATTGTACTCCAAAATTGCATTTTTATCATCACTTTTACACATATATCCTTGATCATTCCTTTATTAATTAATGCTATTACCCCTTTTTTGATTATGGTGTGTAGTTACTTAAATGAGAGGATAAAGATACAAGAAGCTTCATTTTATCCCTAATCCTATTTAAAGTTGGATTAAATTGAATCCAAAGGAGGAAAGGATTAATCTTCATCTCCTATTCAAGTTCAAATTCAGAAGATAAAGTCCTAGAAGATGAAGGGGAAAAAGCTAATCCTAAAGGAAAAAGGAGGATAATTCAAATTAAATGGAGTTCAAAATCAATTCAGACTCGGATTCAGACTGTACACGTTTTAGTATTCTGATCATAAAATTTGCTACAGATATTCAAATCCGATGATTAAAGATGCTACAGAAAGAAGAAGTGAAGGACTACAATTCTTCTGTTTATCACTCTGTCAAATTCAGCCGTCTGATGAGTCATATTCAGCAAACAACACGCCAACTTGCTGCAGGACTGAATTCCTTATTGAATTATGAAACCTTCTAATTTGTATCCTATTGTGATTAGATTTGAGGCCTATTTAAAGAGCTGAAATCTCTCATTATGAGGCATCTCCACATCAGAGATCATAACTTAGGATTTTTCTTTTAGTCTCTTCTCTAAATTTCTTTTGTATTTTAGTTCTATTTGTTAGAAGGAGAAGCCATTGTAATTTGAGGTGACAGATCAATACAAGGTGCTTTCTTTCTTTTCATATCTCTTTTGTTATTTACTTTATTTTGCTTTTTCTTATTTTTTATTTCTTACTTTATTTTGCTTGTCATATTTACCATGAGTAGCTAGATTTTTCTCATGGCTTGCTAAGACATCACCACCATCACATCTAATGTCTAGTAGATAAAACGGATTAGATCATATGCATGCCTATCTAATTTTATTCTTCAAGACTCATTAGGATAAGCAACTAGTTTAAACACTTTTTTATTGTTCTTCTTAATCTATACTTGATAAATATCTTGATATTTTAATGTTCAACTTTAATAAGTGTTAGGGTTAAAGATTTGCTTGTACTTTCTAATGATCTTTCTTACTTTATACTTGACTGACAATCTTGATATTGTAATGTTACATCTTGGTTAGTGCTATTTCAACCCGTATCCTAGTTTTCCTCCTATGTATATGTATCTTACTTGATTTTGTGGTAGAATATCATGTTTAGGATTTAAAGTGAAGTAATTATCTATCTAGCATTAGCATGTATGGTGGTTGATTATTAGTAAGCTGTGAACCTTTCTTTTGGTTTGTTTCTTTATCCACATACAATCCATCCCCTCTTTTTCACGTTATTTAAACAGAGAAAATAAAAAAGAAGACAATATTACCGAAAAGCTTCCATCGTATCTCTCCCTGAGGTTCGACCCGTTTAGCTCTTGCTACAGCGGTTAAATTATAAAAATTTAGAGTAAAACAATCACATAAACTTTTCATATTCCCTGTACTCTCCCAAAAAATCTTATCTCTAGACTTGTGGCACTTATCCATAGAAGTTCAAATCTGTCCTGCAACTTATTATCATGTTGATCGCCAAAATTGGCTTATCTGCTGACTGAATTGGAAAGTTTGATCAACATAAGAGTTGTAGGTCTTCAAGTCTTCTTTCTGGAGCATTTTGAATCATCGGATTTGAATATCAAAAGTTATGATCTGAATACTAAAATGTGTACAGTCTGAATCCGAATTTTTATCTTTGCACTCTTCTCCTTTTATCTTCATCCTGCAAGTATTTAGGGTTGAATAGAAGTCTATCCTTCCCTCTTCTTTTGGTATTTGCAACTATTGCCCTCAGTAATTGCAACTTTGACATTTGATAATTGTAACTTTTGCATTGGGCTTTAAACATGAGCTTTTGGGCTTCTTTTAAGGCTTTATTCTTTTATTTTTATTTCTCAAGGCCTGCACATAATAAATAATAAAATATTAGTAAATGTGCAGAATTATAGGAATAAATATGAAAATGTGATAGTAAATGTATTGAAAAATATGCACTTTTTACTACCTATCACACCCCCACACTTACTTTTTGCTCGTCCTCGAGTAAAAATCAAAAAGAAAAAAAAATTAATCTATCTTAACTCACTTTCATAGGAATCATGGTTACACTTAGCATGTACAACAAGCCGTTAAACCCCTAGGTTGCCCTAGAGGACGAGTGTTGTCTCGTGAGGGTTTTCAGCGGATTACACCCATAAAATCCATAAATAGGAAAATATTTGAAATATGTTTGAAGAGAGTAAGTAATCTATAAGTTTTTTTTTAGGATCATCATTTTTATTCATTCTTAAACTTAGTCTTTATATAGTAATTGTTATCCATTTTAGGTAAGGATCAAAATTGAATTTTATATAGTCTTTTTCGTTACCAAAAATCATATGCATCCTTGTAAATCTTTGCTAGGAATTCCTTAACTTGGACTCTCATGCCTCTTTATTATTATTATTATTTTTTTATAACTCATCTAATTTTCTTTCGTGTAAGTATCAAGGCTTCTTGAGGCCCTCATACCTAACTAATTGACTATTAGATGTGTTAATATAATATTTTTTTCTTTTTTTTTAACATGTATAACTCATCTAATTTTCTTTCATGTAAGTATCAAGGCTTCTTGAGGCCCTCATGCCTAACTAATTGACTATTAGATGTGTTAATACATATATTATTTTTTTAGTTTTCTTAGGCTTTCTAATCCACCCATGTAGCGAACTTAAAGTCGGTGACTCCCAAACTGATTGGTTTTAGGGCACCGGGTGAGAAAACACCCCACGGACTCAAATTCGAGTGAACTAGGCCACAAAACCAAGGACTTTATTTTATAAAATCACCTTTAGGCGTGAATACTTATGCTTTTTGAGGCACATGTATCCAGCTTAATTTGTGAACTTCTTTATTTTTTTTTATGAGGTACACGAGTCTTTATCTTAGAATCCTAGATATTCATTAGGTATGCACATTTCATTAAGGTAAAAATCAAGACTAATTACTTATTCAATTTCTCCTCCTATACCTAAAATTTCAACAATTTATATATTTTGACCAAATTTTTAGAAATTCTAATCATGATTTTCCTAATTCTTAAGACTAACTTAGATTTCTTTCAAAAAAATAAGTCAAAATATTGTCCTTTTTATAAAAATAATTTTATTATTATTTTTTTTATCTACCTATGTTAGTATGTTAGTAAAGCCTCCCCCCACACTTATCTCATGCATTGTCCTCAATGTATGAATGTATGCATGTATGCATGAAAAAGAAGAAGGGAGGTCAGAAGTTACCTCAAGGTGGTGGTTCCGGTGGTGGTCTAATTGGGCCAAGCGTTGCTACCCAATCAAGATAATGTGGTATTCGGAGGAACCCACCAGAAATTTCTCTTGTATAACCCACTAAAATGTATGTATGATCATTTTTTAACAATTCCACCCCATCAAATTTTCAAATTTCATAATTATTTTCAGAGTCAATTGTGTCAACCGCCTTGTCCCAAAATAGAGTGTGAAAAGATGGAATGATTGACTTGGACGTCATAAGTACGGGAACGAATACCGACTCAGGAAAGAAACTTAAATCAAGTAAGGGTTCAGGAGTCGAGCTTGGTTCAAGAAGTGTGTCCAAGTCAAGAAGTTGAAACTCAAGTCTACAATCATTTTCCCACAATGGAATGTGACTCAATATTGGTGATTCAAGTTCAGGAATGATAGGTGTGGGAATCAAAACTGACTCTAAAATATTACCTAAGTTGGGTAACAAAACAGGAGTCAATAATGATTCGGGAATTTGAACTTGATCACAGATTTGAGAATCTAGGTCAACACATCTCATTGAGTTCAATATCATAAAAATGAGAACTTGCCAATTTATCCATGGGACTTTCAAAATTATAAAATTGGTCAAGTTCAATATGATCATCAAAATGGGTGATTCAATTTCATGATGAATTGGCACAGGATCCAATGTTGACTCGGGAAAAGTAAAATCAGGTGAAGACACCGGAGTCATTATTGAATCAGGAAGTAGAATTGAATCACCAAGTGGGAGATCATGATCATATTCATGCTCAAGTTCTATTTCAGGAAAGGAATAACCTGCCAAACTATCAAAAATTAGAGTTTCAGCAAGTTCAAATGATGATATTGAATTAGAATCTTGTTGTCCAAAATAACGTGGCTCGTCGACTCTAACAGAATGGTTAGCGATATCAGAAATGGCCGAACGGTGAGAACGTAAAGATTGAACCATCATATCTATTTCATGATCACGAGCTAATCTAGCCTGAGTCATGGCTTCAAGCATCTTTTCATAGTCGATTGGTGCATCATTTTGTGATTGGACTTGAAAAGAGGAAGTGTTGTTGGGACAATCGTGATGAAGTTGTGAGTCGGTCAGATTCTGTGACTGTTGCTTGGACTCACGCATCATCATGTCTAATATTGATGGTAATTGTTGCTTGGACTCATGCATACTCATCATTTCCAAGATAGATGGTTTTCTATTCTGAATGGGTGAATCTGAGTATGAATCTTGGGAATATTGTGGACAAGGTGGATACGGAGGACAAGTTGGTTGAAAATTAGACTCTGGGGAAGCGAAACCCCATGAACTCTGTGAAAAGTTGAAATTATTGTGAAAATTATGGTCATAAGATGGGGGGCATGGGTTATATGCATTCGGATAAGACCATTCCGGCACACTAGGGTGGTCAAAGTTATGATATGCCAGGTTGGTAATATCCGAAAAAGACGTTGGTGTGTAATATGGATTAAAATTGGAAAAATTATTATTATATGCCATATCACACAAACACAAACAAAGAAAAAGAAAACAAACAAATAAGCAAACAAAAGAAAAAAAATTTCTAACATAAGTTAGGGTAGACCTATGACCTAGATGACTCCTAACTGGTTAGACTGTCCACGGGAGGTAGGGTGTAAACTTTGACCACAAGTTAATCAGCCAGGTCAGGGCAAGATTGGTGGGAGGTTTTCCGTCAAAGACGTTCCTTAATTAAATAACCACCAATCTTTGGGCTTTCAGCCCTCAATCCCCTTCCTAGACACTGATTTGGCAGGAGTCAAATTCTAACACCGTTCCCCCTTAGGATAATCTCCTAATTGAGTCCGAGATGTCCCTAGGGCCAACGTCTACTCATTTTTAGTTAGGCTGGGTTAGTGAGTGAGGAGATTGTTTGTGGGCCAAGGAAGGGTGATGAAATCCCACCTTATCTTATTTATAGGACATGCGCTTAAGTCAATTTAGTGCACGTGTAAAACAATAGATAAATATTCACTCAAAGCAGAAAATCAGCCAAGGGTGCTTCCTAGTCTATATGCAATGCGAACGTACCTTGTCTCCAGCACTCTTCAACAAAAAAAAAAATTAAATAGACACGTGCCTATATGTCAGAGTCTAATTTTTTTTTTCCAGCAAATAAGTTACTATTAATTAGTTAGCAGTATGCAGGGTGATCACAGAAACTATTTAACAGAACAGACAAATCAAATTTGCAAATTGCAGCAACCTGCAGAAAACTGAATCAGTAATGAACTACTAAGGCCGCGGAAACGCGGCTTTTGCCGCGGAACCGCGGCTCTGTAGTAGGCCCTGTTGCTCTGCCTTCGAGGGCAGAGGCACATAGTTGCTATATGTCCTTACTGCTGTTAGTTTTCCTGTTCTTCAAACCTGCAAACAGAAAAAAATAAAAGAATAATTAATTTTTTTTTATATAGAGAAACTTACCGTCCCTCCCCGGCAACGGCGCCAAAATTTTGATTGAGAATTTTTCCTGCACAAAATATAGAGAATATCAGAATTTAAAACAAGATGTGCGAGGTGCTCAATTCTAATCCGCGATAGCAATGGCTATGCGGGTCGTGATCCTCAGGGAGGGACTAGCGATGGAAGCGTTTAAGTAAGTTATCTCTTTTTTATTTATTTTATTATTTACAATGGTATTTACAATGAAGTGGGAGAAATAAATTGGAAAGAAGTGGAGTTTGTCATCTAATCTAAAGAAATAGAAGAAAGGAAGAAGATTATAAACTAGCAATATACATACTTACCTCTTCAGTCTTGCTTACCTTTGATCCTTTTGCTACGACTTACTTTGTCTTTGAAGGCGTTCAAGCATGGGATATAGGATCTGTTCATCGCCATAAGCCATCAAGGGCTCTTCTTCGGCTAAGCAGTCTCGAAGCGACCAGTTCTCACGGTTTGCAAGACATCAGAGAAAATAAACCAAAATAGAAGAACAAGAAGAAAACAACAATAGAAGAATAATAAATAAAAAGAAACAAACTTCGAATTGATTTTATTAACAATGAAGGAAAGGACTACTTACATCGATGTCACCTCAATACAAGCTGATCTCCTTCCTCTATGAAAATATCCTCTCCTCTCAGTTACATAAAAAAAATAAAAATTACAAAAGAAAAAGAAAAACCTAAACTAGCCTAAAAGAAACCCTAACTTTGCACTGTATTTTCTGTACTTTTTTTTTTGTTGCTCTGCAGGGGTATTTATAGGAGCTGGAAGATGTAGAGTCCCGGTACGACACTGCCAAAAAATCTTATCTCCAGACTTGTAGCACTTATCCATAGAAGTTCAAATCTGTCCTGCAACTTTTTATCATGTTGATCGCCGAAATTGGCTTATCTGCTGACTGAATTGGAAAGTTTGATCAACATAAGAGTTGTAGGTCTTCAAGTCTTCTTTCTGGAGCATCTTGAATCATCGGATTTGAATATCTGTAACAAAAGTTATGATCTGAATACTAAAATGTGTACAGTCTGAATCTGAATTTTTATCTTTGCACTCTTCTCCTTTTATCTTCATCCTGCAAGTATTTAGGGTTGAATAGAAGTCTATCCTTCCTTCTTCTTTTGGTATTTGCAACTATTGCCCTCAGTAATTGCAACTTTGACATTTGATAATTGTAACTTTTGCATTGGGCTTTAAACATGGGCTTTTGGGCTTCTTTTAAGGCTTTATTCTTTTATTTTTATTTCTCAAGGCCTGCACACAATAAATAATAAAATATTAGTAAATGTGCAGATTTATAGGAATAAATATGAAAATGTGATAGTAAATGTATTGAAAAATATGCACTTTTTACTACCTATCACTAACTTACAGTTTCGCCTGAAGTGTTCAGTTAACTCGGCAGGGAGTTAGCTTCGCTCGAAGCCACATGCAACCACGCAAAAGGATGTTCGGTAGCTTCACCATAAATGTTATCTAGCTCCGCTAAAGAGCTTTCTTCTAACTTCGCCAGGTGCTCTTTCCAGCTCCGCTGTGAGCTCGACGCGGCAGCTCCGTTGCGGGTCTGTCATGGTCAACCTTTGACCAATTGAATCTCTAGATGAGATCAAATAAATTCAGGATCAAGATCAAATCTAATCAAGATCAAATCTGAGATCAAATTTGGCAGTTGTTTGCCATAATCTCTTGACTCTCCTAAAACAAGTAAAAGGATCAGGGGAGATCTTCTAATTATATGGAAAGAATCAAAACGGATCAGGAGATCAACGCTACCTGCTATTCCTAGCTTCGCAGAAGCTGATCCTAGCCTCGCAGCAAGGCTACTTTCCAGATTTAAATAGATTGACTCAATCTGTTTCCAGATTTTTAAGGGACAATTATACCCTGCTCTCCCTATAAATAGCCTACCAGGGACACAAGGAGAGAGAGACCGCAGAAGACGCGCAAAAGAGACAAACGGACAGAGAGAGGAGGCTAAGCAGAGATCTATTCTCTTGCTGCTTTAAGAATTTAGAGAAAACAGAGAACTGCTTCTCTAATCAGGGTGCTGATACCCTAAGATCTTCCTCTCAAGGAATTTCGGGAACCAGGCGAGAAGGAATTCCTAAGTGAAGGCAGTTTGAGAAGTAATAAGAGGGTTCTACCAACCTTCTGTTCTCCGATTCCCCGAACCAGGCGAGAAGGGAATCCCATCGATCGCATCATCAAAGGGACAAAGTGGTCGCGCGCTGACCAGACTCCTATCGGCACACTTCTCCAGAATCTCAGAGGAAATTTACTTGTAATCTTTTGTGTTACTTGTAATTTAGCTCCTCGACCCTTTTTTGTAAGTTTTTCCCTTTACAAAATCAATAGAAAACATGCCTTTCATAACTTCTGCATCGACTGAGAAGCTTTCCTTTAACTTTTTTTAGTCATTGGAGGTTCATTGTTGGGAGTTTCTTCCTCGTCATGATGATTACTGGTGGTGTTGTTATTGTCCCGGTTTGTTAGAAGCTGAGCCAACATTTGCTGAATATTTTTTAAGGCCTGCTGTTGAGCCCTAGAAGTTTTCTCTTGTGCATCCATGTGACGATGGAGGTCATCATCATTATTGATATCAGCCATGTTGGCTGATACAAGCCATGTTCGCACCGAGCTGATGGTAGCATAAGAAGCATAGCCACTAGCTTTCTCTTTATCATCGGACCATTGGAAGAGATGTCTCAATGTACCGGTGATACAACCCCTATTGGGAGGAAGGCTATCCGTAGCTGTAAGGTATTACTACCCTGAAGCGAGTAACTTAGAAGGCACCCTCTTGTTCCACTAGTACTTGACCTAAGCCGGAGCTATAGTCAAAATTTGAGAAACTGACTGAGGGAGTGTAAACCCTATGTCTTCTTCTCCGGCATCGTAATAGATCCCTCCTCTGCTTATCATATTAACAGAGGCAGCTACAAGATAAGGCAACTTTGTAGTCTTCTTCTTTTGAGACTTAGGTCTCTCAGAAGTTGAGACTGATAACTGGTTGGACACTGATTGCAGACTTAGAGGAGACATTATAGGGATTGACCACCAACAATAATGGACAAAATGCACTATCACTAATTGACACCCTGCCTGTCTGCACGGGATGATGAGACGTGAACAGTCTCCTCAAAGCGGAGTTTTCGCTTGTTGCTCAGGTATTACCACAAGTCCGTGTTAGCTGGACTAAACTGATCCAACACAGAGACTTGAAAAAGTTGAGAGTTAGCCTTCTTGGGCTGAATAGCCTTGGGCTTAGCCTTGAAGGCTCTCTTTTTTGCTATAGACGAACCTAGAATAGCTTTGCCTTGTGAGCTAGCTACGCATGGCGAAGCTATTTAAGCCCTTAGGGCTTTATCTCTACTGCTAGAGGCGAGCTTAGCACTGTTCAATAGTGCTTTTACTTTGAGCGAAACTGCAAGAGCTTTGCTGTTGCACAAATTGGTGCTTTAATTCTAGCCTCGCGGCTAAGAACTTCTGAAGCTATAATAGCTTTGCTGTTAGCACTAGATGGTGCTTTAACTTTAGCCTCATGGCTAAGAGCTTCTATAGCACTGCTCAATAGTGCTGATGAGGCTACAGTAGCCTTGCTGCTAGCACCAAGTGGTGCTTTGGATTTGCCTCGTGGGACATGCGAGGCTTACCTCTTTGAAGAGCTGAAATAGTCTTGCAGTCAGAGATTATTGCAGTTTCGCATGAAGCAGAATCAAAAGATTTATCTCTAGCCTCGCATGAGGCTGAATTAGATTTTTTAAATCCAAATAGCCTTAGCAGAGACTGTCTTAGGCTCGCATGAAGCCTTTTTAGCTTTACATAAAGCGTAGATATACTGGTACGAAGCTAGTTTAGTCTCCGTTGAGATTATAATAGACTCACTTGGAGTCTGTTTAGCCTCGCAGGAGGCTGTGATAGGCTTGAAGAGAGCCTTATTTGTCTCAATAGAGACTTGCTTTCAAGTATTAGACAGAGGGGTCCTGGCTACAGTGATCTTCCTATGCTTTCCCACATTCAGGAGACTTGTGCTTCTCTCAGATAGAAGCTGCTCAAACTTCTCTTGGTCAAAGTAAATGATCAAAGTTCAGCAATAGACCCGAGGGTCTAACCGTCGCATTGCAACTTCATTCTTAGCGGTGGAGAATGTTGTCCCCAGCGGAGTCGCTATCTTATTTTTCATTGATTTCAACATGGGAAACTTACAAAAAAAGCATAGAAAATTACAAGTAATTAAACAAGAAAATTACAAGAATCTACTACTGTTGTTTCTGGGTAAGTGTGTCGTGATAGCCCTAAAGCCTTTCACCTTAGTTTTGATGATGACTAACTTATGAAGTTAAGTTACTAATGATCTTATGTTTGTTAAGTTTCAGATATTGATTAAGATCTTAGTAGATGTTTAGCTTCAACAAAGGATTCAAAGTCAAGTTTAAAAGCTAGTACATATTTCTTCAAGAGCTCGCACGTCAAGATCGCATCCAGTACTCAAGTTGGAGTCAAGCTCATGATTGTGTTTGGATCAAGTCGACTTGGAGAAGAAAACCTGCATCTAGGTTTGTTTGTTTAGTGTTTAGATCTTGTGCAAGGATAGTTTAGTTTTAATATTGCTCAAGTATACACACACAAGTTCAAAAGTTTTCGTTTCGGTTTAACCGTTTTTGATTTTCAAGAATATATCTTTTAGTTTCATGAGTAGATTTCTTAAAAAAGAACTTTACATGGTTTATATGTATATTTGACTTCATCCATATACATTGATGATTCGTATTGTTTAGAAAATCTTATTTTCATGTGTATCTAATTCATGTGTTTTAAGTTTTGTTTTTTATCAAAACTTAGTTTGTAATTTATTATAAAAAATATAGATATATCATCTTTTCTATGTATTGGATCATTTCTATATACACTATGCTTCAAATGTGCTTCAGATATCTTATTTTTGTATTGATACATGTTTTGGAGAAAACGATTTTCCATTTCAAAATTCTAGATTTTGAAAAATATAGCTTTTGTTGAAAACCTAATTTTCTATACCTCAAAAATAATTCACATGTTTGTAATATGTGTTAATTTTTGATCACACATATTTGTTCTTCAAATATTTACATAAACTTATTTTTATGGAATCTATGTAGTTTTATGAGAATTTATAGGTATTTAAAAGACCAAATTTCAATCCTATAAATCCTGGTTTTGGGCTGCTAATGGTCGACCGACTGGTCAACCGAAGCCTAGTTCGGTCGACTGACCGGTCGACCGGCATGCACAAAAGTGCACAGGCTTTAGCGGTCGACCATTTGGTCGACTGATCCAGAGAGTCTGCTCTCTGGATTTGGCCCCGGTCGACCGAACGGTCGACCGAACCCAAAGAGGGGGCTGTATGATTTTTTCCACGGTCGATCGATAGGCTTAGCCTTGGGGCGGGTCGACCGATAATCCCAACGGTTAGAAATCTGACCGTTGGTCGGTCAATCGGACGGTCGACCGACAGGCCATTCTGGCCTGGTTCTGGACCCCAACAGCTATATTTTGGGAATCCTATAAATATGGGTTCCCTTGGCCTATTTTCAATAAGATTTTTAAGAGCAATTTTTCTCATCTTCTCAAGTATTTTTCAGCAAGTTTTTAAAGAAGTTTTTGTGCGACAAAATCTCTTTGTTTGTTTCAAAGTTTTAGAAAATCAAAAGAATTTTTTTTGGGAATCTAGTTTTGTTCTTCAATTTCCTCATCAATCAAGAAGTTTTTTCAAGAGTTTTCTTTGTGTTTTCTTTTCCAAAAACTTTGAACACTCACATACTTGAGCTTTTCATTGCTTATCTATACTCTAGGATCTTGTATTGTGAGAATAGTTTTGTTCGTGATCTTTTGAGATCACTAAGAGTGTTTGTGATCTTAGTGATCAATAAGTTTTTATTTCTCTTTGCTTTGTGCTTGGCTTTGTACCTACCTTCTTGTATAGAAGTGTGAGAGTTGGAGTTGTGTACTCTAAGTTTGTATTGTAGTAATTCCTCGGTGGAGGTCCCTTTGTGGAAGGTCATGTGTGGACATAGTGGAAATCCTTCTGTGCGAAAGCGGGGACATAGAGCAATGGCTCGAACCTTGAAACATATTCTCTTGTTTGCATTTGGATCTTTTCTCTCAACTCTCTACTTTTATATATTACTTTGTTATTCTTTCTCATACTTACATGCTTGATATAGTTTTTGTGCTCACATATGTATTGAACCAAGAGGGCTATCAAAGAAACTTAACTCATAATTCAGAGGAATCGTGAGGAGTAGTTCCAGATCCCTTCACAGGGAATTCAGACCCACTCTTGGTTATACAAAGTGTGTGTTTGGAATTAGATTTTTAATTTCGTATTATTTGTCTTAGATTAGCACTACACCTATTCACCCCCCTTTAGGTGTACTTTCAATTGGTATTAGAGCTAGAGCTCCTGATATTCGGCTTAACCACCTAGGAGTGTGATCCTTGGATTGCTAATCTAGATTTATTTTGCACACATATTAGTTTACACTCATGGATTATCTTACTCTACCTATGTTTGATGATTCTAACATAGATATGCGGAAATTTAAAATGAATTCATATTTAAAAGCCCTAAGATTGTATGTTTATCTTGCCACTACTAAGAAATCATGTTTTGATAATGACAAGTATATAGAGGCTAATACGCAAGCCATGGAGGTACTTAGGCAAACACTAAGCAAAAAATATTTGTCTATTGTTTCTCATTGTGATTCCTCTTTGCAGTGTGGAACACATTGAACAAGCTTCACATATTTTGGAGGGAGAGGCTATTGAAGAAGAGTTCGACGAAACTTACTTCATGGTCCAAGGAAATGATTCTCTTGAGGTAAATTTAGATACTCATCTTGATGATTGTGCTAGTTCTTCTAATGATCATGGTAGTATAGATACCCATGCTTTAAAGAGTTTTCCATCTTTTGTGAAAGCTTGTTAGAAAAATATAAACTTTTAAAAAAGAAGAGTTTGAATTAAAGAAGAAAATAAAATTTTGTTTTCAAACCTTCATTTAGTGTTACAAGATAAGGTTGAGGTTTTCAATGAAAGTGACTCATTGAAAGCTCAACTTGACTTTGTTTTAAAAGAAAATCAGATTTTGAAAAATAAAAATGATTTTGATTATGCTTTGAAGAAAAATGAGGTTTTGTCTTCAAAACTTGATTTTATTTAAAAGAGAATGATTAATTGAAAAACAAAATTGTTTTAATTTCTAAAGAAATAAAATGCATTTCTTTAGAAAAAGTGTTTTTGAAAAGTGCTTTTGATTCTCATGTTTATCATGCTTCCATTGCTTCATCTTCTTGTGATAAATATGTTGCTTGCTCTATATCTTCTTCAAGTATTGATAATGATATTTGTATGTTGAAGAAGAGTGTAGATTATTTAGGCTCTACTTTGAGCCAATGTGCTATGAACCACAAGATATTGAATTCTATGTTTCACAAGAAAAATGCTCCACATATTCATGCACACAAATCACGGCATACACATACTCATCATGCTCACACATATGATTTTTTGTATTCTAATGTGTACACTTGTACACATTGTGGACATACAAGCCATCTTGTAAAATTTTGTTATAATAGGTTAAATGTCTTAAATTTTGCAAGAAGAATGTTTGGGTCAGAAAATGTGCTAATCCCTATGAACTGAAGAAAGTTTGGGTAAAAAGATCTACCCCTATTGTATTTGATGTAGGTATGGGCTCTCATACAACGTGGGAGTATTGATGCCTTAATAGTGGATATGTTCCGAGCTAAATGGTCAAAATTTTAGATGCATCACTTTCAAGAAAGTTTGGTGGGAGGACCACCATGGTTTAGAGAAATAAAGACTAGTCATACCAGTGTTGATAACTATCTCTATCATTCTTATTTTGTTTACGTGCGTTCATTGATGATTTTTATCATGTCATTGTTTTCTTGCTCATTAGGACTAAATGTAATGTTTATTAGACTTTTGATATACATATATAGTATTTGAGATACACCCATGCTTATACATATTCATATTTTTATGTTCTTACTTTAGTTTAGCTATTGTGTATATCCTAGTTTTAATAACACTCACATTTATACTAATGATTATATTTTTTAATCATGTTTTGGTATTTTTGTGCTTTATGTTCTGATTACATGCTTAAATGTAATTTTTATTAAAACTTGTGTTTACACTTGTACAAGTAATGAGCTATACTTGATTCTTATATTTTGGTACCTTATTGCTTATGTGTACTCATTAGATGTGCTTGTATAACCTAGTTTTGATGATTCTTACATTTACACTTGTATTCCCTATTTGTGCATGTATTTGTATTTAGCATGTATATGTAAATTTTACTTTAAAACTATATGATATACATGTTCTGTCCTAGAGTCACTTGCTTTACATGCCATGTATTCTATTATGAACTCTTTTCATGTTTGGATATGTACGCATACTTTAGTTTTGACAAAACATACATATACCTTGAAGTTTGTTTAGTTTTGATGAAAATTAAATTTTTATGATTTTCATGTTTTTAAAGGAATTTTGAATTGAGCTTCATTGTCTTATCTCTATGTATATGTTTCTTACATAATCTTTGTACACTCTATATTTTGTTTTGCTCAAGATTTTTGTTTCATGAGCATATACGTGCTTCATTGCACTTTAAGTGTTGATTATCGTGTGAATTTCATATTTTCATGGGATAAATATTTGTTTTATTTTCTTGCTTGAAGGATTTTATACTAGTTTTCTAAAATTTTCTTAAGACTAGTTTTATATTCTTCAATTGATAGAGTTTTCAACCTATGTTAAAATTATTTTTAAAATATTATTTTTAAAAACTTTTACCCTTAGGTTGGATGGGCGACCATGTCATGTGTACCTTATTGAACATTTTTTAAACTTGTGCATGACAAGATGGATGTTAAAAGATATACATGATTTTAATGAAAATTGATTTTTGTATACTAATATTTTCTTATATATGTATGCATCATATCTCAATTGATATTATATTGCTCTGTCAGACATACATATATATGATTTTTGTGCTAAATTAAAAACAAAATATTTATACATATTCTTTATAACATAAATGTTTTATGATAAGCTTGATTTAGTTCTAAATATTAAATTGTTATCTTTTGCAAGCTTATGCATTGATATCATTGGTATTTCAAAAGGAGGGGAAAAATTCTTGGTTTTACATTCAATCGGTATTTCATATACTTTCCAATAGTATCTTACTCCCATCTTTTTTATGAAAAAGATTTTATTTTAGAAAATATTTACATTTTGAATATTGGTATCAATAACTTTCAATTGGTATTATTTACTATTGAAATTTATAATGCAAAATAGTTTAGAGTTTTACCTTCAATTGGTATCTTTGAATTTAAAAAGTTTCTTTCAATTGATAAAAAGTAAAAAAGATTGTTTCTCTTTAAATTGGTTTCTTTTAAAAATATGTCTTTATTGCTATAAAAAATTGTTTTGATTTGTATTGTGTATATGCAAGGGGAGCTTAACATCTCCTCTATGTATAGATTCATGATGAGTGTGGTATATAAAGAAAAGCTCAACATCTTTTCTTTATATGATACATGTGTGTAGGGAGAGCTTCCATCTCTATCTATGCATTGTAAATTATGCTTATATGGGTTAGGATTTAGTCATCCTTTTCACGTAATGCATGTATGCAGGGGAAGTTAACTTGACGTCTCTCCTCTTCATGAATGTATATCGCATATGCATTTATATTGTTTGTTTTCTTCAACTATTTGTTGATGAGTGACAAAAAAAGGGAGAAGAATTTAGATTTATATATGCATGTTTATTTATGTTTATACTTATATATGTTTTATGCATATTCATATGCATGTGTTTATGGTTTTGATATCCAAAGCTCTTTGTGCATATCCATTACATTGCTATCTTAATCTTATTAGAACTTACAGTTTGATGATAATAGATTTTGATGATAACAAATGTGATGCAGTTATATTGGAGCTTAATCTACAGAGCTAGTACTGAGTTCTGATTGCTCAAGATTATTCATGATTATTTACTATTTTTGTGTATTTTTAGAAAATTATTAAAAGACTTGATCACACAACAAAATAGTCTTATAGTTGACTATCCCCTTTCTATAGTGGACTAACATATCCGATAGTCGACTTGTTATGTTATATAATCGACAAGTGTCTTCACAAAAAAAAAAAAAATATCAGTACTCTGTTTGTTGACTGTAATCAATATTAGTCGACTAACCCTTATATCTAGTCGACTAATTTAAGTTTCTAGAGACTTATCATTCTATGTCAGCCTTCTATAGTCAATTTGATTTTTAGGCTAGTCAACTAACCCAGGCAAAACTTCTTATATTAGTTGACTACTCTCATATCCTAGTCGACTAACTACAGTCTCTGACTGTTATTCAGTTTTGATTTTCTAGTTTTTTCTAATGTTTTGATTTTCAAATTTGAGTTGATAACTTCCCTAACTGACCATTGATTTCACCTATAAATAGGGATGTTGTCCTTAGATGTAATGATCAATTCAAATCATAAGTTTTCTATCCAAAAATCTGTTGAAAATTCTGTTTTCTAGAAAACTAGTTTCTACTTTCTGTTTTTCACACAATTTCAATTCTTTTGTGAAGAATTTTAAGAGTTTCTCCTATAAGATACCTTGTTCACAATAACGTACAGGTTTCAAGGCTTATAGGATACATTGTAATCAGTCAAAGAGAGTGTCTTCTTAGTGTAAAGAAGAGTTGTATAGATAAGTGTCTTCTTGGAGTAAAGAAAAGTTGTACAGATTTGCAAAGGGTGTTTTGTCAAGTGGTGTACAAGGAGTTGACTTTGGGGTGTATCAAAATCATGAAAAGAAAAATCTCAAGTGGGTTGCTTGGGGACTGGACAGGTCACGAGGACCGAATATGGATAAAATTTCTCGTGTTTGTGTTTGCATTTTTTGAGATTTATTCTGTGCATTTTCTTTTTTTGCAAGTATTTTAATTAAAAGTTTATAAACACTATTCATCTCTTCTTTAGTGTTTGTGCTTGTTTATAGATCCTACAAATCTACATGTTTTGTTTTATTTGGTATCCAAGCTTCTTTTAATATTCATATACATGTGTTTTATGATTTTTATTGCATATTTTTTATTATTTATTATTGGTATCTGAGCGTACATAGAAAATCTAATTGTTTATTGCTATGCATGAGTTAAGGGGGAGCTTTTATGAAGCTTATCTTTAATCCATGCATATATAACCTCATAAGTTTTGCCATCATCAAAAAGGGAGAGATTGTTAGCCCAAAGGCCTTTCACCTTAGTTTTGATGATGACTAACTTATGAAGTTAAGTTACTAATGATCTTGTATTTATTAAGTTTCAGATATTGATCAAGATCTTAGTAGGTGTTTTGCTTCAACAAAGGATTCAAAGTCAAGTTTTAAAGTTAGAACGTGTTGATTCAAGAGCTCCCGCGTCAAGATCACATCTAGTACTCAAGTTGGAGTCAAGCTCATGGATCGTGTTTGGATCAAGTCGACTTGGATAAGAAAACTTGCAACTAGGTTTGTTTGTTTAGTGTTTAGATCTTGTGTAAGGATAGTTTTATTTTGATATTGCTCAAGTATACACATACAAGTTCAAAAGTTTTCATTTCGGTTTAGCAGTTTCATTTTAACCTTTTCGGATTTTCAACAATATATCTTTTAGTTTTCTGAATAGATTTCATCAATAAGAAGTTTACATGATTTATATGTATATTGAATTTCATCCATATACATTGATGATTCATATTATTTAGAAAACTTATTTTGATGTGTATCTAGTTCATTTGTTTTAAGTTTTGTTTTTATCAAAATTTGTTTGGGATTTATTGTCAAAAACAAAAATATATTATCTTCCATGTATATATGTATATTGGATCATTTTCATATACACTATGCTTCAAATGTGTTTCAAATATCTTATTTTTGTATTGATATAAGTTTTGGAGAAAATAAATTTTCATTTAAAAATTCTAGATTTTGAAAAATACAGTTTTTGCTCAAAACCTTATTTTCTATACCTTAAAAATAGTACACATGTTTGCAATATGTGTTGATTTTTGATCACACGTATTTGTACTTCAAATATTTATATGAAGTTATTTATGTGGTATTTATGGAGTTTTATGGGAATTTATAGATAAATAAAGACCAAATTTTCAATCCTATAAACCCTGGTTTTGGGATACTAACGGTCGACCGAAGCCTAGTTCGGTCGACCGACGTGCACAGGCTTTAGCGATCGACCGTTCGGTCGACCGATTCAGAGAGTCTGCTCTCTGGATTTAGCCCCGATCGACCGAGCGGTCGATCGATCCAGAAAGGGGGATCTCTGGTTTTTGTCACAGTGGACCGACTGGCCGACCAATAGGTTTAGCCTTGGGGGCGGTCTACCGGCAACCCCAACGGTTAAAAATCTGATCGTTGTCCAGTTAACCATGGGGTCGACCGACAGGACATTCTGGCCTGATTCTGGACCCCAATGACTATATTTTGAGAATCCTATAAATATGGGTTCCCTTGGCCTGTTTTCAACAAGATTTTTAAGAGCAATTTTCCCATCTTCTCAAGTGTTTTTCAGCAAGTTTTTAAAGAAGTTTTTGTGCTACAAAATCTCTATCTTTATTTGTTTCAAAGTTTTAGAAAATCAAAAGAAAACAAACTTTCAGGAAGCTAGTTTTGTTCTTCAATTTCCTCATCAATCAAGAAGTTTTTCCCAATAGTTTTCTTAGTGTTTTTTTTCAAAAACTTTGAACACTCACATACTTGAGTTTTCATTATTTATCTATCCTCTAAGATCTTATATTATGAGAAGAGTTTTGTTTGTGATCTTTGATATCACCAAGATTGTTTGTGATCTTAGTGATCATTAAGTTTTTATTTCTCTTTTCTTTGTACTTGGCTTTGTGCCTATCCTCTGAAATTACATCTAGAGGGGGACAAATAGGTGTATTGCTAATCAAATAAAAATTCAATAAAATATAAAATGAGATGGTGCAACCGATCACTCAAAATAAGACTTGAAGCCGAATTTTCTGTGAAGGGATCTGAACTTCTCCTCCTGATTTCTCTAAATAAGAATTGAGATACTTAATTACTATCTTATTGTGATGAGTACAGATTGACAATAATGAATGAATAAAAAGCAAATAAGTACATACAAGATAGCAATCGCAAACAAGAAGATTTGTTTCGAGGTTCAAGCCACTGCTTTACGTCCCCGCCTTCACCACCGTGAAAGATTTCCCAATCTACTATAGGATCTTCCACCAAAGGACCTTACACCAAGGAATTACAAACTCGGAGTATACAACTCCCCAATACACTCCTCTAGACCAGAGGTAGCACAAAGACAATAGAACAATCTCTGGGTGTTTAAAAACCACAAACTTTCTCTTGAAACTCTCTTACAAAATCCTATAGAATAAAATATAAATTTGAAGCTCAAGAATTTGTAAGTGAGAGTAAAATCAGAAGAGAGATTTTGAGAGCCAAAAACTTAAAGTAGATTTTTCAAAATAAAAGCACAACTGAAACATGAAAGCTCTTTCTCTTGAAACTTAAAACTTGATTTTTCAAATAGAATTGTTGTTGTGATTTTAATCCATCCTAATGACCCTTTATATAGGTTTTTAGGAGAGCAAACTTAGTATAGATTTATCAAATTTAAAAGGAATAAATTAACTCTTAAAATTCAACAAAACACATCTTAAAAATATGTTAAAATTCAGCCTCTAAAAAATTAGCCATTACTGTCAATCTGGCAGACTGTTGGATAACTTTGAGCACAGTTTTCACGGTGAAAACATTAGAATTCTAAAATAAGCATATAGGAATAATTTGTAACTCTGTAAGCCTTATTTTTAATGTAGCTTAAATCAATTCAATATCATTTTAGAATAGAAAAGTATCAATAAAATACTGAAAGGTGTCAAATCAAAAATTGTAAACTGTTTTCAAAACAGGAACAAACTCAACCCAATATTTGATATCTTTAACATTTGAATCAGAAAATAATTATTAAATAAGACATGTAGCCTTGAATGTTATCTTTAAAATGTAATTTAAATCATGCTAATTGAATATAAGAATAAAAAGTTATGATAAGAAATCTAAAAGGGTATTGAGTAGATCAGCAGAACTAAAACTGGTTAAAATCTAAAACCATACTTTTGAAAAATATGCATTTACGTGTGTATATGTGTGTGTATTTTTGAACTTCAAATGTATATTCTACCCTTTAACAAACTAAACTAAACATAAACTAAAGTCTTCTTATAGAACTCCTTCTCCAAGTCGACTCGATCCAAACACGATCCAAAGATTTTGACTCCAACCGAGTGCTAGATGCGATCTTGACGTGCGAGCTCTTGAATGTACATGTGTTAGTTCCAAAACTCATTTGTTGAAGCTAAACACCTACTAATATGTTGATTAATAACTGAAATTATATAAACACAAGATCATTAGTAAACTATAACTATATGAGTTAATCATCATTAAAACTAGAGTGATGGGCCTTTGGGCCAACAATCTCCCCCTTTTTGATGATGACAAAACTCATGGAGTTATATATGCATGGATTAAAGTTGAGCTTCATAGAAGCTCCCCCTTAACTCATGCATAACAATAAACAATAAGGATATTCAATGAAATGTATAAACTAAACAAAACAAATATTATTAAACAAGGATATAAACATGCATATATAAACTCTCTAAATTCTTCTCCCCCTTTTTGTCAATTCATCAACAAAAGGGTGAGGATGATCAAACAATAAAGATGTATATGTGATATATATTCATGAAGAGGAGAGATGTAAAGTTAGCCCCCCTGCATACTGAAATCACCTAAAGGGGGGGGTGAATAGGTGATAGGCTAATCTAAAATACTAAATGCGAAATTTAAAAACTAATTGCAACAACACTTAATACAACCAACGAGTGTAGTCGAATTTCCGGTGAAGGGCTCTGGACTAACTCCTCTTGATTCCTCTGAATAAGAGTTGAGGCGCTATATAAAGCTGTCATGGTTAAGTACAAGTGAGGCACACAAACACACAAGCATGTATAAGATATAACAGTATGAATTAATGCACAAAGTAAAGAGAGAGAAAGTAAGAGTCAATGGATCAAGCGCAAACAACAAGATTTGTTTCGAGATTCGAGCACCCAGCTCTACATCCCCGCCTTCACCTAGAAGGATTTCGAATCCACTAGCTTGTCCACACAGGACTCCCACACAAGGAACCTCCACCAAGGATTTGGGGCAATACAATAACTAGGAGTACCCAACTCCTCTCTTTACAACCACAACCTCTCACTAGAGGCAAAGCACCAAGCCAACCAAACCAATCACCTCACAACTTGAGGGATAAGCACAAAGTTAAACAAGGATCACCTCACAACTTGAGGGATACAACCCAATTGCACAACCTCCTCTTCACAAGAGGGAAAGGCAAAAGCCAAGCAATGATGAGGGTTTACAACTTGGTATCAAAAGACCACAAACCAATATCTTTTCCCACAAACACAAAGATCCTATAGATAGGATAGAATGAAGCTCAAGTGTGGAAAATAAAGTGTTTTGAACAAAGAAAAATCACTTGGGAAATCTCCATAAAGATATAGAATAATTAGACCAAAACAAATTCCCAAAAGATTATTTTTCTTTGAAATAATAAAACACTTTTAAAACAATGAAGATTGATCTTTTAGCACTAAGAAACTCTTTTCAAAAACTTGTATAAATACTGGAGAAAGCTCAGAAAATTTTGCTCAAAACTTGTTAAGGAAAACCTCTCTCAAATGGGGTATTTAAAGCCTCTTTTAAAAACTAGCCGTTGGCAGCTAAAATGGCCAGTTTTGACCTTCCGGTCGACCGGCCGGTCGACCAGCCAACGGTCGATTTTTGACCGTTAACAGCGACCGATCGACCACCCGGTCGACCGGGCCCTGAACCAGAGAGCGACGGCTCTCTGGCCGGTCGATCGCCCGGTCAACCGGAGCAACCCGAGAGTGGGTTGCTTTCAGTCGGTCGACCAGCTTAATGGGCAGGCCAGCGTGCACGTTTGGTGCACGTCGGTCGACCGGACCGGTCGACCGACTCTGGGTCCGGTCGACCGGTCTGGTCGACCGCCAGAGCCAGGCAGGCTACAATATGGGACCGAAAACTTAGGTTTTTAATGTCTTAAAAATTCTCATAAAATCTTTAAAATTTCACAAAAATAGTTTTATCATAATAGATTGATATACAAACTTGTGTGAAAAATTTCAACACAAATTTCAAATATTTTGAATCATTTTTGTGACTTATAAATTTTGCCGAAAACCAAAATCCGTATTTTTCAAACATAGATTTTTCAATAGGAAATCCGATTTTTTCAAAACTCATTCAAATACAAAAACATGATACTTAAACACTTTTTAGGCATGTTGCATATGGACATAAGTCCAATATACATGAAACATATATATATATATATATATATATATATATATATATATATATATATATATATATATATATATATATATATATATATATATATATATATATATCCATGTTTTTGACTAAGAATCCGAAAATATGTTTTGTTAAAAATACCAAAACACCAAACTCATGAAATAGACTATCAAACTAAGTTTGTTTAAATAATTAAAGCATATGTATGTATATAGAACGCATCTAATATATATTTACGCTATGTAAACTTGTTTTGATATAATATCTATTCATGAAAACCAATATCGGTTAAACCAAAAACCAATATCCAAAACATAAAACGTGTGTGTGTTGTGAACTTGAGCATACACACTATTCTAATCTTTACACATGGATCTAAACAAAACTATAAACTAGATACCGAAGTCTTCTTGATGAACTCCGTCTTCAAGTCGACTCGATCCAAACAACCGTGATCCACCGAGCTTGACTCCAACGAGTGCTATATAAGATCTTTGACGCTTGGGCTCTTGAATCACCATGTGAAAGCTTCCAAACCATCTTAGTTGAAACTAATCACCTACTAATATCTTGATAAGAGATCTGAAACTAAACATTACAAGATTATTAGTAAACATAACTACATGAGTTAATCATCATCAAAACTAGAGTGGAAGGCCTCTGGGCCAACAATCTCCCCCTTTTGATGATGACAAAACTCATGGAGTTATATATGCATGGATTAAAGTTAAGCTTCAAAGAAGCTCCCCCTTAACTCATGCATAACAATAAACAATAAAAATATGCAATGAATATTAAACATGACAATGCATAAAACAAGCTTTTGATATCAAATATAAAACATGCTCTTGATACCAAATATGAAATGCATCAACATGCATAAAACAAGCTCTTAATAAAATAAGTTTAAACAATGTTCTTGATACCAAAAGATAATCAATATATATGGATTCTTGAAACAAAAACAACAAAATACTTCTTCCTCTTTTTGTAAATAAACAAATAACAATCATGCATAAAACATGCATATAAACTCAAATCCTTCTCCCCCTTTTTGTCAATCATCAACAAAGGGGTTAAAGTAAAAACAAAACCAACAAATTCTTCTCCCCCTTTTTGTCTAAAACAAAAACGATATCAATAAGGGGTGCAATCAAATATGATACCAATTATAAATATGTCAATGAAGTGCATATTGATACCAATTGAAAGTGAACATAAAAACATTTAAGAAATGCCTACTAATTGAAAGTAAATGAGGCATTGAAAAATAAGTCTCAATCAAATATTTTTATATCAAAATGAAAACATATACCAATTGATAGTGAAAACAAAATCTTGATAAGTAAACAATCTTGATATCAATTGATAAGTAAACAAATAACATCTTGATACCAATTGAAAGTATTATTCATTTTGAACATATGATACCAAAATAAAATCAATATTAATTTTTTTTAATCTTTATCCATTATAAAGTATGAGAGTGGAATACAAAATCCATGGTAAACAAAATACCAATTGAAAGATGAAATACGAGTTTTCTCCCCCTTTATGAAATACAAACTAAAACGATGCATAAGCTTGTATTAGGATACCAATTGAAAAACTAATCAATTGAAACATTATAGTCATTAAAACTCAAGCTTATCATACTCAAAATTTGTGCTCAAAAATATAGGAATATAGTAAGCACAAATAAAACATATATATATATATATATGAAAAATTAGATACCAATCGAAACTGATACTATTTGATGTATAAGCATACATACATAAAAATATATGAGTATACAAAAAAATGTCAATATTGATACCAATTTAAAAAGTCCAATGATACTAATTGAAACAACAATAATATCAAGTGTATATCTCATATAACCTACCACCCATTTCATGCACATGTTAAAAATGATTTTCAATAAAGAGCATACAAGGCATGGTCGCCCAACCAACCGCCCTTTAGAAGGTAGGGGTTTTCAAAAATAGGTTTGAAAATAAAGTATGTTTGAAAACTCTACCATGTGAAGAATACGAACTAGTTAAATGAAAAAGTTGAAACTAGTACGAAATCCTTCAAGTAAGGAATAAAACAAAAATATATTTCATGAAACATGAAACTCACATGATATCAAACACTCAAAATCAATGAAGCATGAATATGACTCATGAAAATAAAACATGAGTAAACAAGAAAGGTGAGTGTACAATTAAAATGTGAAGATCATAATCATGAAAGATAGACAATAAGCTCAATTTAGATTCCTTAAAAAAACATGAAAATCATCAAGACGATTTAATCTTCAAGGCATATGTATATCATGTACAAACTAAAGAATCATATATATCCAAAATATAACGAGTCCACAAAAGTTATATGCATGAAAGCACGTGGCTCAAAGGATGCATATGTATAGACAATAGTTTGACAAGATAGACATATACATGAAGTTAAACATAAACATGAAAACATGTATAAAATGGGAATACAAGTCAAAATGCATGAATCATCAAAATTAGGCTATACTAGTACATCTAATAAGTACAAATGAGCGTTTAAGCACAAACATGTAATAATCTATTTGTGGCTCACTAGTTGTATAAGTATAAATCCAAGTCTTAATAAAAATAAACATTTAAACATATATTCAAAACATGAAGCATCAAAATAAAAACTCATATGATTATTATGTCAAATGCACATGCATTAGATTCATGATATACATGATAGCTAAACTAAAGTGAGAACATTAAATATGGGTCCATATAAACATGGGTGTCTCAAATACTATACATGTATCTCATAAGCCTAATTATCATGTCATTTAACATACTAATCAATAAACATCAAAACATGCTAATAAATAAAATGAAAAGCATGTAAACAATAAATAGGAGTTAGAGATCGTTACCAAAAACTAGAAGGCAACTCTCCATGTCTCCAAAACAATGTGGACCTCTCCACCAAACTCCCCTTGAAAGTGATGCATCCAAATAGTTCTCTTTAGGCTCGGAACGCATCCACTTCAAGGCACCATAACTCTCACGTCATGCGAGAGCCCACACCTACATCAAATACAATAGGGGTGGTCTTTGGTACCCATACTCTTTTGGGTCCATGGGGGTTAGTACCTTTTCTAACCCAAACAAATTTAGTTACTAAATTTTCATCATGTATCTTATCATAGCAAAATTTAACAAGGTGGCCCTTACGTCCACAATGTGTACAAGTGTACACATGAGCATACATAGTGTGATGTTTGTGACCGTGAGGAGCATGTGTATGCTGTGGTTTGTGTGCATGCATAATAGGAACTTGTTTCTTTTGAAACAAAGATTCCAAGCGTGTATGGTTAATGGCACAATGGCTTAAAGTGGAGCCCAAACAATCCATATTCTTCTTTAATAAATTTATATCATTTTCAGTTATAGAAGAAGTGGAACATGCAATAGGTGAGCTAGGTAAAGCTACACTAGAATGGCAAATATGTGAATCTATATCATTTTTCAAAAATTTATTTTTATTTAAAACTAAATCTAATTCTTTTGAAATAAAATCAATTTCATTTTTCAAAGAATAGTTATCTTTCCTTTAGGGTAAGGTCTAGTTGAGATTTAAGTTAGTCACGTTCACTAGAAATCTCTTCCTTCTCTTGCAAAATCAAATCAAATTTTGAACATAAATTCTTATTTTCTTCTTTTAATTCAAATTCTTCTTTTTCAAAAGATCATGTTTTTCTAAAAAAATTTCAAACTTTGTAGCAAGTTCTACATTTAAGGTTTGTACTTCTAAACACCCATAGCAATAGGAACTAGTGCTAGCATCTAGTTGAGTTTTCGATTGTACCTCAAGAGAGTCATTCTCTTGGACCATGAGGCAACGCTCGTTGGACTTGTCTCTCCTAGATCTCTTCTTCTTATTAATAATCTTTGGTAGCTCGGGAGAAGTCAAAATGTTCCATACTGCAAAAGTCAAATCATAGTGAGCAAACACATGTAAATGTTCTTTATGAAGAGATGCTCTAAGTGCCTTTAGGGCTATAGCATTGGCCTCTATATGCTTGCAATCATTAGAGTCGGATTCCTTGGTAATGGCTTTGTAAACATTATATCCTAGGGCTTTTAAATGCCAAATCATCAATATCTTTCATGTGTCAATTTTAGAGATATCAAACATGGGAGGGCTATCCATGAGTGCAAACTAAATGTGTGCAAATGAAAATGCAAATGTAGATTAGCAAACAAGATCTCACTCCTAGGTGGTTAAACCTAATATCAGGAGCGTAGGCTCTGATACCAATTGAAATCACCTAGAGGGGGGTGAATAGGTGATAGGCTAGTCTAAAATACTAAATGCGAAATTTAAAAACTAATTGCAACAACACTTAATACAACCAACGAGTGTAGCCGAATTCCCGGTGAAGGGCTCTGGACTAATTCCTCTTGATTCCTCTGAATAAGAGTTGAGGCGCTATATAAAGCTCTCATGGTTAAGTACAAGTGAGGCACACAAACACACAAGCATGTATAAGATATAACAGTATGAATCAATGCACAAAGTAAAGAGAGAGAAAGTAAGAGTCAATGGATCAAGCACAAACAATAAGATTTGTTTCGAGGTTCGAGCACCCAGCTCTACATCCCTGCCTTCACCCAGAAGGATTTCGAATCCACTAGCTTGTTCACACAGGACTCCCACACATGGAACCTCCACCGAGGATTTGGGGCAATACAATAACTAGGAGTACCCAACTCCTCTCTTTACAACCACAACCTCTCACTAGAGGCAAAGCACTAAGCCAACCAAACCAATCACCTCACAACTTGAGGGATAAGCACAAAGCTAAACAAGGATCACCTCACAACTTGAGGGATACAACCGAATTGCACAACCTCCTCTTCACAAGAGGGAAAGGCACAAAGCCAAGCAATGATGAGGGTTTACAACTTGGTGATCAAAAGGCCACAAACCAATATCTTTTCCCACAAACACAAAGATCCTATAGATAGGATAGAATAAAGCTCAAGTGTGAAAAACAAAGTGTTTTGAACAAAGAAAAATCACTTGGGAAATCTTCAAAAAGATATAGAATAATTAGACCAAAACAAATTCCCAAAAGACTATTTTTCTTTGAAATAATAAAACACTTTTAAAACAATGAAGATTGATCTTTTAGCACTAAGAAACTCTTTTCAAAAACTTGTATAAACACTGGAGAAAGCTTAGAAAATTTTGCTCAAAACTTGTTAAGGAAAACCTCTCTCAAATGGGGTATTTAAAGCCTCTTTTACAAACTAGCCGTTGGCAGCTAAAATGGCCAGTTTTGACCTTCCGGCCGATCGATCGGCCAACGGTCGATTTTTGACCGTTAGCAGCTACCGGTCGACCGCCCGGTCGACCGGGCCCTGAACCAGAGAGCAACGGCTCTCTTGTCGGTCGATCGCCCGGTCGACCGGAGCAACCCGAGAGTGGGTTGCTTTCAGTCGGTCGACCGGCTTAATGGGCAGGCCAGCGTGCACGTTTGGTGCACGTCGGTCGACCAGACCGGTCGACCGACTCTGGGTCCGGTCGACCGCCAGAGCCTGGCAGGCTACAATATGGGACAGAAAACTTAGGTTTTTAATGTCTTAAAAATTCGCATAAAATTTCTAAAATTTCACAAAAATAGTTTTATCATAATAGATTGATATACAAACTTGTGTGAAAAATTTCAACACAAATTTCAAACATTTTGAACTTTTTCGTGACTTATAAATTTTGCCAAAAACCAAAATCCGTATTTTTCAAACTTAGATTTTTCAATAGGAAATTCGATTTTTTCAAAACTCATTCAAATACAAAAACATGATACTTAAACACTTTTTAGGCATGTTGCATATGGACTTAAGTCTAATATACATGAAACATATATATATATCCATGTTTTTACTAAGAATCCGAAAATATGTTTTGTTAAAAATACCAAAACACCAAACTCATGAAATAAACTATCAAACTAAGTTTGTTTAAATAGTTGAAGCATGTATGTATATAGAACACATCTAATATACATTCACACTATGTAAACTTGTTTTGATATAATATCTATTCATGAAAACCAATATCGGTTAAACCAAAAACCGAAAATCAATATCCAAAACATAAAACGTGTATGTGTTGTGAACTTGAGCATATCACACTATTCTAATCTTTACACATGGATCTAAACAAAACTATAAACTAGATACCGAAGTCTTCTTGACGAACTCCGTCTTCAAGTCGACTCGATACAAACAACCGTGATCCACCGAGCTTGACTCCAACGAGTGCTATATATGATTTTTGACGCTCGGGCTCTTGAATCACCATGTGAAAGCTTCCAAACCATCTTTGTTGAAGCTAATCACCTACTAATATCTTGATAAGAGATCTAAAACTAAACATTACAAGATTATTAGTAAACATAACTACATGAGTTAATCATCATCAAAACTAGAGTGGAAGGCCTCTGGGCCAACACATACATGCATTACGTGGAGAAGGGATGACTAGACCCTAACCTACATAAAGCATATTATACAATGTATAAACAGAGATATTAAGCTCCCCCTACACACGTGTATCACATAAAGAAGAGGGATCAAGCTCCTCAATGTGAGATACACTCAACATAAATATATATGTAGAGAAGATGTTAAGCTCCCCTTGCATATAGGTAATATATATCAACAAATTTTAAAATAAAATTTTTGATAATACTTAAAACAAAAATTTAAAATTTCTTAAGTCAACAAAATAAATTTTGATACCAATGAAATCAAATGGTAGTAGACAAAAACAAATATTGGTACCATTTAAAAAAAATTTAAGATACCAATAGTAGATTTTGATACCAATTGAAAGTAAAACATGAAGTACATTTTGATAACAAAAAAATACCAATTGAAATCAATACATAAGCTTGTAAAGATACCAATTAACATTTGAAATAAAATCAAGCTTATCATAAACATAATTTATACTTTAAGAATGTAAAAATATTGTAAAACAAGCACAATCAAATCATATATATGTATGTATAGAAATACCAATTGAAATTGATGTTGATTTAAATTTGAAGCATACATATATAATAAACAAATATGAGTATACAAAAATAAGATAACATAAAGGTCATGTGTAATACTCATACCTACCACCCTATTTATGCACAAGTTTAAAAGATATTTAATAAAGGTATACAAGGTATGTTCACCCATCTAACCGCCCTTTGATGGTAGGGATTTTCAAAGATCATGATTTGAAAATATTTTGTCACAATTTGAAAACTCTACCAATTGAAGAATAAAGACTAATTTAAAGATAATTTTGAAAAAAAATAGTATTAAATCCTTCAAACATGAAAACAAGTCATATATCTCATGAAAACATGAAAATCACACGATTATCGACACTCAAATAGTAATAAAGCACATATATGCTCATGTAACAAAAAATCATAAGTAAACTCCAAATATAGAGTGTAAGAGTCATGTAATCAATAAAATCATGAAAATAAGACATTGAATCTCATATAAATTTTCTTTTGTCAAAAGTAAGAAATCATCAAAACTAAATACGCTTCAAGGTATATGTATGTTTTGTTAGAATTAAAAGTATACATACATATCCCAAACATAAGCGGGTCCAAAAAATATTTTACATGAAAAGCAAGTGACTCTAAGATAGACATGTATATCTAATAGTTTTAGACAAAATTAACATATACATGAAGATAAACACATTTTTATGAAAACACGTACAAAAATAGGGAAAACAAGTAAAGATGAAAGAATCATCAAAATTAGGTTATACAAGTACATCTAATGGGTACAAATGAGCAATAAAGCGCAAACATATGATAAACAAATGTGGCTCATTAGTCGTATAAGTGTAAACACAAGTTTTGATAAAATTTCATTTAAACAAGTAATCAAAAACATGAAGTGCAAGCGATACACAAACATGATCATTAGGATAAATGCACATGCTTTAGAGTTGGATGTACACAATAGCTAAACTATAATAAGAACACAAAAAAAATAATAGTCCATATAAACATGGGTGTATCTCAAATACTACATATGTATATCACAAGTCTAATAAACATTGCATTTAAACAATGAACATGAAAAGCCAAAACATGCTAAAATCAATCAATGACAGCATGTAAACAAAATAAGGAGTTAGAGATAGACATTAAACCAATAAAGCTAATCTCTAGGTCTTCAAACCATGGTGGTCCTCCCGCCAAACATCCTTGAACGTGATGCATGCAATGTAGTATCCATCAAGCTCAAACGCATCCACCATCAAGGCACCAAACCCTCACGTCAAGTAAGAGCCCACACCTACATCAAATACAATAGGGGTGAATTTTAGTAACCATATCTTATTGGGTCTATGGGAGTTAGCACCTTTCCTAACCCAAATAAATTTATTTGTAAAATTTGAAATATTTTTTATTATAACAAAATCTTGTAAGGTGGCCCGTACGTCCACAATGTGTACAAGTGTACACATGAGCATATACAGAATCATGTGTGTGAGCATGATGAGCATGTGCATATCATGATTTGTGTGCATGGATATGTGGAGTATGTTTCTTTTGAAACGTAGATTCCAATCGTGTGTGGTTCATGGCACATTGGCTCAAAGTGGAACCCAAACAATCTACACTCTTCTTCAAAGAACAAATATCATTCTAAATAATTGAAGAAAAAGTGGAGCATGCAACATGTTTATCACTAGTAGATGGAGCACTAGAAATATGACAAACATGAGAAGAAAAAATCATTTTTCAAAGATTTATTTTCATTTGAAACTAAATCTAGTTCTTTGAAATTAAAACAATTTTATTTTTCAAAGAATCATTCTCTTTTAAAACAATTTCAAGTTTTGAAGATAAAATCTCATTTTTCTTCAAAACAACATCACAATCATTTTTATTCTTTAAAATTTTGTTTTTATTTAAGGCAAGTTCAAGTTGGGATTTCAATGAGTCCCTTTTACTTGAGATCTCAATCCTCTCTTACAAAACTATTTCAAGTTTAGAAAACAAGTGTTTATTCTCTTCTTTTAATTCTAAACTTTTCTTTTTTAAAAGTTTATATTTGGAAAGTAATTTCTCACAAACTATAGATAGTTTTTCATTTAATACATGTGCATCCATATAATCATCACAAAAAGAACTAGCACTTTATCTAGTTGAGTATCCGAATGTACCTCAAAAAAGTCATTTCCTTGGACCATGAAGCAAGGTTAGTCTGACTCTTCTCCACTAGAGTCTTTCTCCATATTGATTGTCGTTTATAGCTTGAGAGAGGTCAATGTATTTCATACTGTAAACGTGAAATCACAATGAGAAATCATAGAAAAATAATCTTTGCTAAGTGGGTTTCTAAGTTTGTGCATTGGCCTCTATATGCTTGCTATTGTCAGGATAAGATTTCTTGGTAGCGACAAGGTAAACATGCAATCCTAGGGTTTGAAGTGTACACTCATCCTATAATTCTATATATCAATGTTGACAGCATCATACATGGGAGGGGCCATGAAATCCATAAGTGTATAAACAATATGTGTGCAAATGCAAATCTAGATTAGCAATCCAAGATCTCACTCCTAGGTGGTTAAACCTAATATCAGGAGCGTAGGCTCTGATACCAATTGAAATTACACCTAGAGGGGGGTGAATAGGTGTATTGCTAATCAAATAAAAATTTAATATAATATAAAATAAGATGATGCAACTGATCACTCAAAACAAGACTTGAAACCGAATTCCCCGTGAAGGGCTCTGAACTTCTCCTCGTGATTCCTCTAAATAAGAGTTGAGGTGCTTAATTGCTATCTTGTTGTGATAAGTAAAAATCGACAATAATGAATGAATAAAAAGCAAATAAATAGAGACAAGAAAGCAATCACTAACAAGAAGATTTGTTTCGAGGTTTGAGCCATTGCTGTACGTCCCCGCCTTCACCACCGTGAAGGATTTCCCAATCCACTATAGGATCTTCCACCAAAGAATCTTATACTAAAGAATTATAACCACTTAGAGTACACAACTCCCCAATATACTCCTCTAGACTAGAGATAGTACAAAGACAATAGAACAATATCTGGGTGATCAAAAGACCACAAACTTTCTCTTGAAACTCTCTTAAAAACCCTATAGAGTAAAATATAAATTTGAAGCTCAAGAATTTTTAAGTGAGAGTAAAATCAGAAGAGAGATTTTAAGAACCAAAAACTTAAAGTAGATTTTTGAAAATGAAAGTACAAAACTGAAACTTGAAAGCTCTCTCTTTTGAAACTTAAAACTTGATTTTTTTTTTAAATAGAATTGTTGTTGTGATTTTAATCCATCCTAATGACCCTTTATATAGATTTTTAAGAGAGCAAACTTAGTATAGATTTACCAGATTTAAATAGAATAAATTGAATCTTAAAATTCAACAAAACATGTTTTAAAAACATGTTAAAAATTAGCCTCCAGAAAATTAGCCGTTACTGTCAATTTGGCAGATTGTTGGTCAACTTTGAGCACAGTTTTAAGGCTGAAAGCGTCAGAATTCAGAAATAAGTATATAGGAATTATTCGTAACTCTGTAAGTCTTGTTTCTAATGCAACTTAACAATATCATTTCAAAATAGAAAGTTATCAATAAAATACTGAAAGGTGTCATACCAAAAACTGTAAACTGTTTTCAGAACAAGAACCGACTTCAGCCCAATATTTGACATTTTTAACATTTGAATCAGAAAATAATTATTAAATAAGACATGTAGCCTTGAATCTTATATTTGAAATGCAATTTAGATCATGCTAATTGAATATAAGAATAAAAAGTTATGATAAGAAATCTAAAAGGGTATTGAGCAGATCAGCAAAACTAAAACTGGTTAAAATCTAAAATCATACTTTTGAAAAACATGCATTTTTGTGTGTGTATATTTTTGAACTTCAAATGTATATTCTACTCTTTAACAAACTAAACTAAATACAAACCAAAATCTTCTTGTAGAACTCCTTCTCCAAGTCGACTCGATCTAAACACGATCTAAAGATCTTGACTCCAACCGAGTGCTAAATGTGATCTTGACGCGTGAGCTCTTGAATCTACATGTGTTAGCTCCAAAACTCCTTTGTTGAAGCTAAACAACTACTAATATCTTGATTAATAACTGAAACTATATAAACACAAGATCATTAGTAAACTATAACTACATGAGTTAATCATCATTAAAACTAGATTGATGGGCCTGTGGGCCAACACCCTCTTGTGTAGAGATGTGAGAGTTAGAGTTGTGTACTCCAAGTTTGTATTGTTGTAATTTCTCAGTGGAGGTACCTTTATGGAAGGTCCTGGGTGGACATAGTAGAAATCTTTCTGTGTGAAGGCGGGGATGTAGAGCAGTGGTTCAAACCTAGAAACATATCCTCTTGTTTGGGTTTAGATCTTTTCTCTCAACTCTTCACTTTTATATCTTACATTGTTATTCTTGCTCATACTTACATGCTTGATATAGTTTGTGTGCTCACACTTGTATTGAACCAAGAGAGCTATTAAAGCACCTCAACTCAAAATTCAGAGGAATCGTGAGGAGTAGTTCCAGAGCCCTTCACGGGGAATTCAGACTCACTCTCACTTATACATAGTGTGTGTTTGAAATTAGATTTTTTTATTCCACATTATTTTTCTTAGATTAGCACTACTCCTATTCACCCCCTCTAGGTGTACTTTCATGCCGGTGGGAGCCTGATTAGCAACGCGATCTTTTTGTCCCGTGACGATGCGAGCGTTCGATTTCAGGTACTACTGCTTGAAAATTTTCCTTCTTGTCTAATTCCTGAAATCCTTCGAGAGTGAAAAATTTTAGAGAATTAGAACCCTGAGTTAGAGAACTAGGTGTCTGAAAGCTTGAAAGCTAAAAAATGATCTCTTGTTAGCCAAAGCTCAAGAAGTAGCAGACAACTTTACACTCTTCACTGAGTTTTCAGCTTCTAAACATTTAGCTCTGAAACTTCTACCTCTAAACTTTTCAACCCCTAGCTCATTCAAAAATGAGCTATTTATATGCTCTCAGGGATGTAACTGTTTCTAAAATTCAGCAAGACTGGCAACAATATGTTAGCCTTGCGCGAGGCTCAGACAGGCTCTGCGTGAAGCTAGAAAGCTTCATACGAAGCTAAGTGTAGACCTCATCTGAAGCTAAATAGGCTCGCACGAGCCTATGATAGGTGTTTAGTTTGGCTTCTCCACTTAATATGGGATGAAGTGTGCGAGTGTAACCACCCACTTAAAGTGATATTAACCCCACTAAAATAGTGGGGTAGCCCGCTAATTGAACTGGTCGATTGATGACCCAGAGAGCTCACAACAGAGCTAAATAAGGCTTTAGGCGAACCTACAAATGGCTTCAGGCAAAACTAGATTAGCTTTTAAGCGAAGATAAGTAAAGCTTCAGGCGTAGATACAAGTTAGCTCTCTGCGGAGTTGAAGAGCATCATGCAAAGCTACAAGTTAGTTCTCTGCTGAGCTATGAAGAGCTTCATATAAAGCTACAAGTTAGCTCTTCAATAGAGTTGTGTTAAGCTTTAAGGCAAAGCTAGGCAAGATTAGCCTCTCAGGTGAAGCTAGCCCCTTGGGCTCATGCGAGGCTAAGCGTTGAGCCAACTTAGCCGCATAAACAATATTTAGCCTACTGTCCTCTTCACTGGATCAGTAGGGTCCAAACCACTGCTTTGTCCATCAGGGATAAGTAGGAACTGGTCGTCAGCTTATCTGCTACTTATCTTTTGGAAATGTTGACAAGTTAGACATCGTTCAAACAGGTTAAAGTGCTATCTGAGTTTGTCTTTTTGGAGTGTCAATACCTATAATATTGACAAGCATGCGTATAATTATACATTTAGTTATTGACAGGCATGCATATAGTTATACTTTTAGCTATTGACATGTATGCACATAATTATAGTTAAGGTCATAAAATTTTCCTTTTCAAAAATGCAATTGTGCATGTAATATTGACAAGCATGCATATAATTATACATAGTCATTGACATGCATGCACATAATTATGCTTCTAGTTATTGACAGGCATGCATATAATTATACATAGTCATTGACATGCATGCACATAATTATAATTTCTTTTTCAAGTAGGCAATTGTGCATATATTTGTTGCATGATCTTATAATATTGACAAGCATGCAGATAATTATAAATATTTATTGACATGCATGCACATAATTATAATTTCATTTTCAAATAGGCAATTGTGCATGTATTTGTTGCATGACCCTATAATATTGACAAGCATGCATGTAATTATACTTTTAGCTATTGACATGCATGCACATAATTATAGTTAAGGTCATAAAAAATTCCTTTCCAAATATGCGATTGTGCATGTATTTGTTGCATGACCCTATAATATGAGATAGACTTGTGTCATTTAGGAAGGATTCAAGTCCGAATCATTCTCACTCAAATATAACCCTCTTACATTCGAATACAAGATCCACTCAATTGAAGTTGACCTATATTACCAACTCTTTATAAATCAAAAATCAAGTGTTTTGAATACTTTTTACTCATCCATCAAGCAATGCAAAATGGACAGTTGAAAGTAGTAAGTTAGTTATATCTATGTCTTTCTACATACAAATTCTTGATCCGGCCATTTGATCATGATCTAAACATTTAAAAACCCCTACAAATCAATTTTTTGTTAGGTTTCAAATATTCTACACCGTTAAACTCACCAACTCACTATTTAGGCCGTCCGTTTTTCTCCTACTTGATGCATAGACAAAAAGTATTCAAAATACTTGATTTTTGATTTACAGATACTTGAAATAATATAGATCGAATTTGACAAAATGGATCTTGTATTTGAATGTCGGATGTTGGTATTTGAGTGGGAAAGATTCAGCCTCTAATCCTTCTGAAATGACACAAGTCTATCTTATAATATTGACAAGCATGCATATAATTATACATTTAGTTATTCACAGGCATGCATGTACTTATACTTTTAGTTATTGACAGGCATGCATATAATTATAGTTAAGGTCATAAAAATTTAAAACTTTGCTTAAGGGTTGGTGATTACAATCGACTCGCTAACTTTCTGGGTTTGGGTTTAGCCTATAACAAGTTTGCATTATAATCGGGTCAATCCGCCTGACCCAATAGTTAAATGAGTCGGGTTTGGTTTTAGCTTAACCTGTTACGACCCGTTTAAAAAAAATATCACATGTATTACATATATGTATTATGGATGCTAAAAATGTTACTATTTTGGTCTTAGTTGATGTTATAAATGTTTTCTATTTGTTATTTGATGGAACTATAACTTTTTTAGCTTATTCTGTAATTTTAGATGTTAATTATACTATACTGTATTTTTAAAGGGGTTTAAAATTTTAAATAGGTCTAAATGGATTTTTGTGCCTAAATGAGTTGACCTAACCCGTCCCACTCATTTAATTAACGGGTCAGGAGGGTTGAGTCAGATTGACCCATTTAACTCACGATTAGATTTGAGTTTTTCGATTTGACCCTTTTAATAATTAGGTCAAATTTGAATTAAGTATTTACGAATTGACTCGAATATGACCCGACCTGATTAGACCTGACCGAGCCAATTGCCGCCCTTACGTTGTTAGGTCATTTCATGACACTATTAGTAACAATCTGATTTATTACTCGAGCCATTACAGTTGTGATAACAGACGAGGAAGGTCCCGTTAACGCGTCAGTTGCAGCACGTGGTGCAAAATTTATAGATCGATATTGAGTGCGAAAACTGCCAACAATATTGGATTTTCATTAGGTACAAGCATGAGTAGCGCCACAATAACTTTTAGCATTGCCATTCGATTTCTCGCTCTGTGCGAAAAATTCAAGGTACCTTTTAATCAAGACTTTAGAAAGGACCATGTTGTGAAATTGCTATCTGATGCAAAAGATTTGAGATTCTTTCAGGACTTTATCACATAGAAGTTGTTCCTTTTCAAATAGGAATCCGGTCACGTGCGGACATTTCATTCCCCAATGTTGGTCACTGGGCAGGCTCTAGGTTTGCTCGCTAGTGGTTCTGAGTTCAAACCCGACGTTGATGGATTTAACTAGCAAAAAAAATAGGCAACCATTCGGGTACTTGTTGCTAGAGAAACTGAAATTGTGGAATATTTTGCATAGTTTTCTTGTATAAACCCTTAATCTTTATCTTTTACACATTCATCTTTCCTATGCACTCAAGTTTGCTTCACCTGCAGTTGCTTCATAAGAAAAATTATTTTGAAGTAAACAGTATTAAATGATGGTTTTGACATTCTATTCATGTTCATATCAAAGCTTGTCCTCTTCACGTACAATTATTATGCATGTTTCTTACTGCTGTGTTGTCTTGTGCCTTTGTTCATGGTTAGAGCTAAGGGAGTATGTTGATGATACGGAGTACTATATCAACATCATGCTAGGTGAGAAGCCGAATCAACTGCTACAGATGGGAGTGATGCTCAGCATAGCAGCGTTGGTACTCATGGCAGGTATCCTGGTGGTGAGTGAATTTGAATGTAGAAATCAAATTCTGGCAGGCCACCATTGGTGCCAGCTGCCATAGCCCTCTGTTATAGCTATCGTCTGGGGTTGTCAAAGAGTAACATTAGGATTAGGATTATATAATGCTAAAGAAAGAAGAGAGCAATCCACCACCATGGAAAACCAAAAGAACACGGTATATCGTCTGTGAAACATCACATTCGGTCACAAACTAAAGGATTGTGAAATCGACCATAGATGGTGATGTATCTTATCACAATAGAAGAAGAAGAATGAGAATTTTTGAACATATAGAATGCAATTCCATAAAGGGCGTGTTTGGATGTAAGGAATCCGAGTGAAGTGAGGAAGTGGGGAAGTATAATTGCTCATTTCCCTATCTATCCAAACACCGGAAAAGGAAAATAAGAAAACCCCCTTTTCCTTTTTCATCTCTCTTTTACACAACCATTTTCTCACTTCCAGAGTGCTACAGTTAATTTTGTGGTCATGTAAATCTCATTTATAATAAGTTATAGCATAAAACAGTTAATTTTTTGGTCATGTAAATCTCACTTGCATTCTAATTACAATCTATTTTTATTTTTCTTAATTAATTTTTATTTTAATATTATTTTGCAGTCAACTTTGTGGTCAACTTTTCCATTTCCACTTTTCATTACCATCCAAACACCGGAAACGACAAAACATTTTCCAAACCACACTTCCCAACAACCATCCAAACACCAGAAAACTTACTACTCATTTCCCTTTTTCCTAAAGGAAATAAATCTTACTTCCTACTTCCTCACTTCACACCAATTCCTTAAATCCAAACAGATAACCTTACGGCCGTTTGGATCCTTGCTCAATTCCAACCTTTGATTGTTACACATAGTTAAAATAAAAATACCTCAGCCCCCGCCTCAACTTCACAGTTTCAGTGCAGAGGTTTAAAGAGCTCTCTCTCCTTTAAAACCCCAAAAAAAAAAAAAAAAGAAAAAAGAATACTGCTATCGCGAAAAGGCCATGTTTCGGCCCAGAAAAAAAGACGCTCGACCTGTGGGAGCGTGTTAAAATATAAGTACATTAACCCTCTTAACTTTGAAATTTTGGTGTAGTGGTATGACTTTTAATATACTATTAGAGCAATTCAACTTCAATTTCCACATGGTATGTATTAAAAAGCGGATTTAAACAAATAATACCGCTATCAAGAAAAGTCCAAATTTCGATCCACAAAAAAGGACGGTCGACCTGCAGGGGCATCTTAAAATATAAATACCTCAACCCTCACCTCAAGCTCAAAGTTTTAATGCAGTGATAGAGACTTTAATATACATAATGACACATTTTATGTAGCCAGTTTACACAATAGCTCAAGTAGCCATAGCAATACCAAAATATTCTCCAACAAAGAAAAAACAAACAAACAAACAAAATTCATTTCATGCTAGTAACCACCTCCAGTTATTCTATTTTTTGTTACTGATAGCATGCATTTGACTATAGCTAAGGACATAAAAAAGCTGCACTCCGAATTTGTTGAGATGAGAGGCTAAATGAACTAGCACTAAAGGCCATTTTCAATGCACTGGTTGTAGCAATTTGTATCACGCGAGCTGTTGATATGTCTTTAAATGAATAAACTAAGCCATCTTCTTAGACTTTTTCTCAAAATCAATTAGGCACCTTAAAAGTCATCAATAGTCACCCTATGAAGATCATAACCACTCTATGAAGATCTTAACCACCATATGAAATCTCTAGCCACCCTAAAAGTCATCAATAGCCACCCAATGAAGATCATAGCACCCTATGAAGATCTTAGCCACCCTAATGAAATCAATTGGGCCACCCTATGATTTTGATGTATGTGTGGGGTGAAGTGATGAAGTGGTTTAGAAGTTTCGCCTATATATAGGCATCACATTGCATGAGACTTCAAGGCAAGAAAGTGTGAAAGAGAGAGTTACTAAATATATATTATCCTCTTCTTTCTCTTGTCATTTATCTTCCTTTTATTAAGCTCTACTGAGTTGGGTTTCATTAGGCTCGAGTGAGTGAGATTAGAGTTGTAATCTCTTTTATTCTTCCTTTTTGATTAGTGGATTCCTCTTACTGTCTTCTCCGTAGACGTAGGTCACATTGACCGAACCACGTTAAATACTGGTGTGCTGTCCTATTTATTTCTATTAGCTTATATTCCTATTTGTCTCTCTTTATACTTGCCATCTCTTGCATTAAAAGCCTACTGTTACAACAAACTGGTATCGGAGCTAGTGTTATTTTCTTGTGGGTTTCAAGATGGTTTCGGTAAAGTACAAAGTGGAGAAATTCAACAGGATAAATAGCTTCAGTTTGTAGAGAGTCAAAATGCGGGCTTTCTTGGTGCAACAAGGCTTGTTGAAAGTCTTGTCCGGTAAGGACAAGTTGCCAGAATCCATGTCTGATGACGAAAAGGAAGAACTCGAGATGAAGGCGCATAGTGCCATACAACTTTGTCTAGCCGACTAAGTTTTGTGGGAGGTTGCCGATAAAGATACCGTCGCTGGTTTGTGGCTCAAATTAGAGAGCTTGTATATGATAAAATTCCTGACCAACAAGCTCTACTTGAAGCAGCGCCTCTTCACCCTTCGCATGAAGGAAGGTACGCCAATTAATGACCACTTAGATGAGCTCAATAAAATTCTCATGGATTAAAAAATATTAATGTTAGAATAGATGAAGAAGATCAAGTTCTCATCTTATTATGCTCATTACCTCCTTCCTTTAAAATTTTGTTAATAGTATGCTCTATGGTAGAGATACACTTTCTTTAGAAGATGTCAAATCAGCCTTACATTCTAAGGAGTTAAGATAAAAAGTGTAAGTTGTAGGAAGTAAGGATCAAGCTAAAGGCTTGTCCGTCCGTGATCGTACAGAGAAGGGTCGAGAAACATTTCTAGAAAAATCTTGATCTAAATCTAGGTTAAGAAAAAAATATTGAATGTTACTATTGTCATAAGTTTGGACACTATAAAAAAGATTGTTTTAAGCTCAAAGAAAAAGAAAATGTAAGGAGAAAATCTCAAGATGAGAAATCTTTAGTTGTTAGTGTTGCAGAAGAAGCCTCCACATCACATGAGGTTCTTTCAGTTACCGTCTTTGATGCCCGTTCACGAGATGAGTGGGTTCTTGATTCAGGTTGTTCTTATCACATATGTCCTCACAGGGACTGGTTTGTAACCTACCAGCCAATTGATGGTGATAATGTTTTAATGGAAAATAACATGCCCTGCAAGACAATTGGTATTGGGTCAATCAAGATTAGGATACATGACGGTATTGCTAGAATGTTAAGTAATGTTCGGCATGTGCCGGATTTGAAGAAAAATTTAATTTCTCTGGGCACCCTTGACTCCAACGGCTATAAGTTTTTAGCTAAAGGTGGAGTTTTGAGAGTTAGCAAAGGCTCTCTTGTTGTGATGAAAGAAAAGAAGGTGGATACCCTTTATATTCTTCAAGGTAGCACGTTGACAGGTGATGCCGCTATGTCAATGTCTAAAGACCCAAACTTAGATACCACTCGTTTGTGGCATATACGGTTAGGGCATATGAGTGAGAGAGGACTACATGTGTTGAGTAAGAAAGGTTTGTTTTGTGGCCAGAAAACGGGAAAGCTTGACTATTATGAACATTGTGTTTTTGGCAAGCAGCACAGAGTTTCTTTTGGTACAGGTGTTCACAGGACTAAAGATACCTTAGACTACATCCATTCAGATGTTTGGGTTCCCTCTCTCAGGTTCCATCGAAAGGTGGAGCTAGTTATCTTCTAATTTTAATTGATGATTATTCCAAAAAAGTTTGGGTGTATCCTCTCAAGCATAAGAGCGATGTGTTTGCTACCTTCAAGCAGTGGAAGGTTATGATCGAAAAGCAAACAGGAAAGAAGGTGAAGCGCCTCAGGACGATAATGGAATGGAATTCTGTTCCATGGAGTTTGATCAATTCTACAAAAATGAAGGAATTGTGCGGCATTATACAGTACGGTACACACCACAACAGAATGGAGTTGCAGAAAGGATGAACAGGACACCGTTGGAGAGAGCTCGGTGTATGCTCTCTAATGCTGGTTTGTCAAAATGCTTTTGGGCCGAGGCAGTAAATACAGCTTGCTATTTGATAAATCGGTCTCCCTCTACAGCTATTAATTTTAAGACTCCTAAAGAGGCATGGTCTGATACCCCTACTAATTACTCTCATTTACGAGTATTTGGTTGCCTTGCTTATTTTCATGTAAATGATGGTAAGCTTGAACCTAGGGCAAAGAAAGCTATATTTCTTGATTATGCTACTGGGGTGAAGGGATATAGGTTGTGGTGTCTTGATCCTAAGTCACCTTAATTTATTATTAGTAGGGATATTACTTTTGATGAAATTTACATGTTTCAATCGAGAAAGGAGTCTGTTGTTGATATTACAGATTCAGGAGAGGATGCAAGCAAGCAGGTGAAGCTTGAGAGCAAAGTTACAGAAGGAGTGCAGGAGAGCACTCGCATTGAACCAGTCAATGATGCTTAAGGTTCAACTTCGGGTGATGATACACTGCAAGAACAACAGTACAGTATTGCCACCGGGAGAGTAAGAAGGCAGATCAGTCCACCTAAGCGATATGGCTATGCAGATATGGTCGCTTATACATTAAGTGTGACAGAGTCTATTGATATTCTAGAGCCTTTCATCTACAATAAGATTATTAGTTCTGATGAAGCTGCAGAATGAACTGTTGCTATGACTGAAGAGACGGAATCTCTTCACGAGAACAAACATGAGAGTTAGTGAAGCCGCCCAGAGGATAGAAAATTATTGGCTGCAAATGGGTCTTTAAGAAGAAAGAAGGAATTTCTGGTGCTGAGTCTATAAGATACAAAGCACACTTGGTAGCCAAATCTACAGTCAAACAGAGGGTGTCGACTTTAATGAAGTATTCTCTCCAGTTGTGAAGCACATCTCTATTCGTGTGTTGCTAGCCATGGTTGCTTAGTTTGATCTACAGGTCGAGAAACTTGATGTGAAAATAGTCTTTCTTCATGGCGAGCTTGAAGAGTAAATTTTTATGCATCAACCAGAAGGATTCGTTATTGAAGGCAAAGAAGACCATGTGTGCAGGTTAAAGAAATCTCTTTACGGTTTGATGCAGTCACCTAGGCAATGGTATTTGAGGTTTGATACTTTCATGATTGAGCATGGTTACTTTAGGATTAAATATGATAGTTGTGTTTATCATCAGAAGCTTAATGACGGTTCTTTTATATATTTACTTTTATATGTTGATGACATGTTAATTGCAGCTAAAGACATGTCTGAAGTTGATAAGTTGAAAGCTCAACTCAAATAAGAGTTTGAGATGAAAGATTTGGGAGTAGCGAAGAAGATTTTGGGAATGGAAATTCATAGGAATAGGCAAGAAGGAAAATTGTTCCTATCTTAGAAGAAATACATCGAGAAGGTGTTAGAGAATTTGGCATACTTGATGCAAAACCTGTGAAAACTCCACTTGCTGCTAATTTTTGACTTTCAGCAGATTTGTCTCCTCAAACTGATGAAGAGGAGAAGTACATGTCTCATGTTCCCTATACTAGTGCAATTGGAAGTATTATGTATGCTATGTTGTGCACTCGACCGGATATTTCACATGCAGTCAGTATTGTAAGTTGATATATGGACAGACCAGGAAAAGGCCATTGGCAGGCAGTGAAATGAATTTTGTAATATTTAAAAGGATCTACTAATATTGGCATGTGCTTTGACAGGGGAACTATTTTGATTGCAAAATTACTGGATATTTAGATTCAGATTTTGCTGACGATTTAGATAGAAGAAGATCTCTGACAAGTTATGATTTCACTCTTTCAGGTAATGTCATTAGTTGGAAGGCGACTTTACAGTCGACAGTTACTTTGTCTACTATGGAGGCAGAGTATATGGCAGTTATAGAGGCAGTGAAAGAAGATATTTGGTCAAGAGGCTTGGTTGAAGATCTCAGCTTATACCAAGGAGTAATTACGGTGTTTTGTGACAGCCAGAGTGCTATACATCTGACGAAGCACCAGATGTATCATGAGAGAACCAAACACATTGATGTCACGTATCACTTTATTCGAGAAATTGAAGTCATCAAAGTTAAGAAAATTGGTACTGCAGATAATCCAGCAGATATGATGACAAAGCCCATACCTTCGCACAAGTTTGAGAACTGTCTCGAATTACTTGGTGTTCAAAGTGGTGAAAGTTGAGCCCATTAAGGGTAGAGAATACAGCAAGAATCCAAAGGACGCTCGATACAGTTCAAGATAAGGTGGAGAGATTTGTTATTCATTCAAGATAAGATGGAGATTTGTTGATATGTCTTTAAATGAATAAACCAAGCCATCTTCTTAGACTTTTTCTCAAAATCAATTAGCTATCCTATGAAACCTCTAGCTACCCTAGAAATCATCAATAGCCACCCTATGAAGATCATAGCCACCCTATGAAGATCTTAGCCACCCTATGAAATCTCTAACTACCCTAAAAGTAATCAATAGCCACCCTATGAGATCATAGCTATCCTACAAAGATCTTAGCCACCCTAATGAAATCAATTGGGCCACCCTATGATTTTGATGTATGTGTAGGGTGAAGTGATGAAGGGGTTTAGAGGTTTTGTGATTGCACACATTTATTATATTATTCTTTATTACATTTTCATATTTATCATGTAATAAATCTACTAAATTTCCTGTCTTAAATGTCTATTTTGCAGAAGATAATCATGGAGATAAAGAGGATAAAATCAAATAAATATCAGTTAAATTCAGATTTAACTAGATCTATTTAGTTAGAGGAGGATGATCCCAAATTCAGTTGGTTAAATTCAGTTTTTGGTAAATTAAATGGTTAAAGTTAAAGATCAAATGAGGATAACGTCAAATATAAAGTCCAAATCCAAAGCGATAAATGGATAGAGAGAAGATCAACGGATGAGATGAAGCAATTTTGACTCAGATTCTGACTAAATACATTTTAGTATTTGAATCATAACTTTCGCTATCGAAACTCAAATCTGATGATTCAAGATGATACAGAAAGAAGACTTAAAGGGATAAAACTCTTAAGTTGATCACTATCTCTAATTTGAAATCGCTATGATACTAATTGAGATCACCTAGAGGGGGGGTGAATAGGTGATGGCTATATGAAATGACAATTATGCGGAATTAAAAATTTCTAACACAACAATTCGCACAAATGTAAATTTGCAATAAATAGAACAATATAAGTGCAATAAAGTAAGAGAGTTGAGTTAGAGAAAATTCGAGCAAACGCAAACACGCTGATATGTTTCCGAGGTTCGAGCCACGCTCTACGTCCCCGCCTTCACACTTGAAGGATTTTCACTATTGAGGATCCCACCGGATCAACAATACAAGGACACACTTGTCCGTCTCTCGTGATGCCGCAACACCACCTTGAGCACACTCGCTCGCCTTGAGGCCGATGCCTCTACAACTTCACTCCAAGAAGAAAATGAGTGATCAACACTTGATCACTTTACAAAAGCTCACTTAGCACAATCCTAGAACCAAGTATGTATGTAACGCCCCAATCCCAAGGGTACGGGGACGTTATGGCGACGTACATACGCGAGGTGTAAACACGCTCACGCGTACGTTAAGCCTCAATACAGTACATAACCTCCATAAATACCTGGGGTCCAGCATAAAAGCAGTACAAGAATACCTGCAGAAAGAGGTCAACGATCATAACAGATATGAAAACAAGGATAAATAAGATAACAGAATTAAAGCACTAAAATACCTATGAATAGTCCTGATGCGGAATCTCCCATGTGACTCCAAGGCACTCTCTGAAGCTATGGTAACTCGGATCTCCAATCTGGGCATGCAAACCCAGGGTCGTCAGAAAGCGACCTAGTGAGTGGTAAAACTGAAGGAGGCAATGCACAATAATAATAGATAATGCATGCTGTTGTAATAGTGATACCAGATAATAAGGATATATATAAACAGTAGAAAGAGTTAAATATGAAAGCAGTGCAAAGATATAAACAGGTCAACTTTTAATACCATCACTACCTAGCCGGTTATTATCAGTCATATCTATAGTCGTGTCCAGTTTATGTAATAACTCATGTTGTCTAGTGGTGATGTACTAGACATGAACATGATAGTGGTGACATGATAGAGGTGAACATGCAGATGAGCATATGTCTGCAATAATAAAATATATGCAATGCAGAACATGCATAGTATGCCACTACATACAGTGTAACCTATACCAGGTAATGTAACAAAGTATACATGTGCATGAGTAGTAGGGCACTAAAGAAAGTGTAACAGGAAACAGGAACAGTAGCAATGTATACATGTAACATGATAGCAGATAAATGATCAGGAACAGTCACAAGTACAACTAAACATGTAGCAGACAGGTCATGTCAAAGTCATGTCATTTATACAATAGTAGCGATCAGTACCACCTGTTATTTTAATTACTCTCTTCCAGTGTCCCATACCACTGGCGGTTCATACTGAAGCCCGCACCCCAGTCGAACCCATCCGGACATGGCCTACGGGTACCATTATCCAAACGAGAGAGCAACCAAATAACAAGTGTTCCCGACGTCACTATTGTGTATATTGTTTTATTATGTTAATTGGAAACTCATGGTCGAGGAGTTCTTCTCGGGTGGATGTATCCCGTGCATACCCGGGATCACGGCCTTAAACAGATCCCTGGCTGCTGAGACCAGGGCCAGCCCGCTAGAGCTGTAACATGTAACATGAGTAACAGATGGTAGCCAGCACTACCCGGTCCCCTGCAGTGGGACCTCAATATGGATCCAGTACATTCACCCGATAAGATCTAGTCAACCGTCAAGTCTCCCCCACACCCAAGTTATCTTTATGATCTGATATGTGATATGTCAAGTATACAATGTAACAAGAACAATTACAGTACATGGTACGGGTAACATGATTACTGGACCTGAGCTCTGTTGATAGCATAGAACAATATCACGAGAATCAGGAACAATATAACATGAACAAGATATCATGAACAATATACCGGGAAACGGGAACAATAGATGTGGGATTCTAGAGGTGGCCCCCGTGGCTTGGATCCACGTGGCACTTAGTTCCACACATCGCATATCAACAGCAGTCATGTCCAGTAACGGGAATATCCATATCATGTCCGGTATCGAGAATATTCATATCAGTAACGGGAACATGTATCCAGTAATGGGATTAACAATATCAGTAACGGGAAACAAGCATATAACATGTATCTGATAAAATGGAACAATAATACAGGTAATCGAGGTAATCGGCATGGTGATCCATATGACAATAATATAGAGAAACTATATAAGCATAAGTCACAGGGAAACATGACATGCATGTGTAACAGTGATATGTAAACATGACATGCACGTGTAACAGGGATATGTAAACATGACATGATATGAAATGCGGTAATCCATGCATTAGTCTATCCATGTACCAGTGAGACATTCATGTGTAGCTATAATCCGTATACTATATCTGGGTAGTACTCATACATGTTATAACAATGGTCAGTGTCTCGACCTACAGTATTCGTGTAATGTGGATACTGGTGTGTGAAGGTGTCTAGCATGCATGTCTAGTAATAGTGTAGTGTCACTGAGTATCGTGGATCCGTATACATATGACTATAGTTCTCTAACTGTGATCCAATACATGACATAATCGTGTTCATGAAGATGGTAACACAGTGGCCTGTGTGTCCGTGGCTATGCAGGTATGATGACCGTGTCTGAGTTGTCTATGTCAGATTTCTTGTTACTATAATTGTCTCCCTATATTATATTACATCAGGAAATACCTAACAATACTACAGGAATCACCTATTATAATGGGTGTCCAACAAGTACCAGTTAATAATTAACTATTACCGTCTTTTATCCATAATCACGATATATCAAACAATGTTAATAAACATGATAAAATATAATTTATAAAAGAAAAACACTCACCAACTGGCTACAGGACTGTAGCTCTCAGTCCCACGATCGCAACGGATCCAGAATTGCCCGAATCGGAGTCCGGATGCTCCCGATATCGCCCGAATACCCAAAATCGAGAGAAAAGGTTAGTTACGTAATAATAGAAATTATTCAGGGGGCAATTTGTAATTTTGCAGGGGCTTAAACGTAATTAATTATTTTACAGGGGTTAAAATGTAATTTTACCTTTAACGGGTCGGGTCCGGGTGTAAACGGGTCGGGTTTGGGTTAAACCCGAAACCCGAAACCCAATTGGGTTTCTTCTCCACGCAGGTTGCGGCAGCAGCAGCTGTCGCTGCTGCCGCTCGCGGCTGCGGCCGCCGCTTGGGCGCGGCCGCCGCCCGTGTGCCCAGCCGGCCGCGCGCGCCCGCCTGCGCGGCCGCCCGCCGGCGCCACTGATCGGCGCAGCTCCAGCGCCGGTCGCCGGGGCTCCACAGCGAAGGGGGAGGAGGAAGAGGGCGGCAGCGGTGGCACGCCGGCCACCGCTCGCGTGGCCGCGGGGAGTCTGGTGGCGCGCCGGCCACCAGGCGCACCGGCTCGCCGGTGACGGTGGCTCCGGCGGCCGGGGGAGCGGGCATGCGTCAGGTCCCCCCCCAGGCCGAGTAATAGAGAGGGAGAGAGAGAGAGTTGGGTTTTAGAGAGAGAAAGGGATAGGAGAGAGAGTAGAGAGAGAAAAGAGAGTGAAGAGAGAGAGATTCTATGGAGGAGAGAGAGAGAGGAGGAGGGATTTAAAGGGGGGAGGTCGGTGGTGAACAGTGAGGCGGTTGGGGGAAGTCTCCAGCGAAATGGAGAAGAAGAGGGAAAAGAAAAGAATAAAAAAAATGTTTTATTTTAATTAATTAATATTAAATTAATATGATGAAAAATTGACTAGTTCTGAATGATGCTCAAAAATTACAGAAAATAAAGAATAATACGCTGAGACGTCATATGAAGACGGTTTGTCAAAACTCAATCCGGTTTGCCAATTAAAAATCCCGGAGTGACTCGCCGATACGAGCGACACTGGTTTGGCCCGATTTTCGATAAATTCAGAAAATCCTCCAAACATACCCGATCGTAGAAAATACGATTCTAAGACATCTGGTGAAAGCGGATTCTCAAAATTGTACTCCGTTTGTGAAATAAAAATAGGAAGGCTGGTTATCGGTATCGGTCGACACCGACAACGGAGATTTTCCAAAATAATCCAGAAAAATTCCAGAAAATCCTGAAAAATCTCAAATATTATAAAATGATTTTTGAAACTGAAATCAGGTCAATCGGAATACTACAGAAGTCAAATCAAATTTGTACGTCGTATCGCGTACAGATACGGTGATACGTACACTGGGGATTAGGGTGTTACATTTCTCCCCACCTTACAAAAAAATTGCGTCCTCGCAATTTCAATCAGGTGTGAGAACAAGATTTTTAACCCCAAAGCCTAAACGTTACGGGTCCATGACACTTCCGCTGCGCACTCTGATATCTAGAAGGAACTCGGGACAGCAAAGTATAGTAAGGAATGAATCCTAACGGATGGGAAAACAAGACGATGCAAAGCAGATGAGAAGGAAATCGAATGTTCTGGGTGCAACTGGAAGGAAGAAAGAAATACAAACGAGTCAAGGAAGGAATTATCAAGGTCATGATATTCTTGTACTCGTTGCTGGAACCCCCAAATTCAGATACAGATTGTACTGTTGGTAAGAGCCCGAAGATTGACCCAGGTGGTTACCCACACTAGGTGTGAACCTTGGCTCTGATAATGTAGATGTAGATTGATGGGATTGTGTAGTGTAAAAGCTAGAGAGAAGTTAGAGGTAAAGTCTACAAGTTGGGGTGTTGGCAATTTTTGGCTTTGAAAATCTTTTGCAAGAGAAAGCTATTGAAAACTTGGAAAACACTTGAAAATCTTTTGTAAAATTGTTCTTGATAGATGTCTAATCAAATAGAAATGACCTCCTATTTATAGGGGTCAAAAACAACTCAAAACAGCCTCTCATAGCTGTTGGAATCAAATCCCAAAACAAAAACCTGACAGAAAACTAGCTGTTGGAATCTGTCAGAAAATCTGACAGAGTCCGGTCGACCGGGACGGTCGACCGCCAACGGTCAAAAATCCGACCGTTGGGGACCTACGGTCGACCGCCTCGGTCGACCGAATTTTCCCGAGAGCAAAACAAAGAGATCGGTCGACCGTTGCGGTCGACTGATACTCGTGCACAATCTGTGCACGTCCGGTCGACCGACCCGGTCGACCGGCCACTGTCAGTTCTGAAAAATCAGAACGGCCAGAACCAGAAAATTTGGGAAATGGTTTTATCTTTTAAGTTTTATATTTTAAACTTGTAAAAACTTAGAGTATGAGCCTGTGTCAATACTCTATCATGTTTAAAATATTTTGATATAAATCCTTTTGATAAAAGCTTGTTTTTCTCAAAACTGTTTTTCAAAAAACTTAAATATTTCTAACTTAATTTCCAAAACATGTTAGGAAATGGATTTTGAAATCATTTTGAAGCCCTTATAAAAACTGAATAGGTGTGTGTGTGTAATCCCAATCCTCTACTTCTATCATCTAGGTTTTGACACAATTTCTAAAAACAAAAATACAAATCTTGTTTTTCTTTGTCGTCTTGATCTTGTCTTGATCTTCACATCATCATCTTGATCCCGAAGCATCCTAGTTGTGCATAGCTTGGGAATCTTCATTTTTGCGGCATCCAAACTTGTGAGTCTTTTAGCGGAGCCGTCAAAAACAACCTGTTAAATAACCTGAAATATTCTGAAACACAAATGTTAAATACATAACTAAATATATTTTGTTATCATCAAAATAACCATGGAGATATCGGGCAAATGGCCTTTGGGCCAACAATCTCCCCCTTTTTGATGATGACAAAACATATGTAGTTATCACAAAATATTTTGGGTAGAGACTTCAAATGAAGCTCCCCCTCAACACATGCATATCATAAATGATACAAATCATACTCAGGCATAGTATAGAAAATGATAAATGATAAGCACCATATTTCCATGCCAACACGTACTCATATCATAGAGCAAATACTCATGTCATAGATAAAGATAGAACATGGGTTCATACAAAAGGATACATATAAAGAAACACGTCCACAAAGCATAATAGAAAATCCATGTAGAAATATGTCCAAAACAAAATAAAAATAAATACTACATGTCCAGACACAAATACTACATGTCCAAACACACACACAAGTACTACATCACAAAATATCTCTCTCAAGATAACTCTCCCCAAATAACTCTCCCCCTTTTTGACATCATCAAAAGGGGAGGTCACTCCTCAGCACCAGCATCACCGTCATCGCCGTCTCCGTCATCATCGCCGGCATCGTCGCCGTCCTCTGACAAGTGCTCCATGCCTTCGGCCATAGTCTTGTCACCATCACCATCTTCCTCTGAAGAAGCTGCCGCCTCCTCTGGATCAATGCTGTCAACCCGAGGTCAAGGTGGAGGAGCCGATGATGGAGCTCTAGTAGAAAATGGAGGACCAGTGGAGGGAAGTGGACGAGCGATGGAAGTAGGATCAGGAGGAATCATGTCAAATTTGGTGAAAAGAGCATCAAACTGTACATCCATGAATCTCATGGAGTCAGCAATATATGACATGTCATTCCTAAGACCCTGGATGCGAGAGTCCATCTCCGCTCGAGCAGCGGCCTCACGCTGAAAACGTGAATCCAGCTCTGCACGAAAAGCTGTATCGCGCTGCTCAATCCAGGCCTGATGTGCCTCGAACTGAGAGCGGACCTCAGAAGAGATGAGAGACTGAAGATCAGGAGGAAAAGCTGGGGCTGACGCAGATGAAGTCCCTGGGGCCGAAGATGACCCTGGGGCAGAAGAAGATCCAGGAATAACTGGAGGTGGAATTGGAGTTTGCTCAGGAGCGTGTCTACGCAACTGTGCTTCCATCCTCTTCAACAAAACTCCATCAATGTTTATATTGGGATCTTCTGAAATCTCAGCAGAAAGATCGAAGTTGAGGGCTCTGAGAATGTGAGTAATCAGCATGCCAAAAGGAAGACTTTGACCGGACATACGAATTTGGTCAGAAGCCATATGAGATGCAATGAGTCGGGGGATATTTATCTTAATGCCTCGCAGAAGGCAATAGATAATCAGAGATGTAGGACCCCTAGCATTACTATACTCACCATGCTTAGGGACTAGGTTGTAGAAAATAATCTTAGCAAGGACCTGAGCAGTGAGAGTGAACCTACTCACAACTTCGTTCCTTACTAGACCGGGGTTGTCATCCCCGTGGATCAAGGTAGAGGCGGTGAGCGCAGACTCACCGTCAGGATAGGACTCAAAAGTGTGTAGGTCATAGGAATACACATCAACACCACCAGGGGTGAGATGTAGGATATCAGCAAATCGACCGATGCTAAGGTCAATGTCCCTACCTAACACTCTAGATTTGATCCGGTTCCCATCAAATGAAAAGTTTGCATAAAAATAGGGAACTAGAGAGGAATAGACTTGTTCCTTGATAGTTAAGAACTCGTCCAGTTCATTGTTCCTAAAGATTTGGGGATATCCAAATGCTCAAAATCTTGAATGACAACATATCTCCCCGAGTTGATTTTTCTAGTGGAAAGATTGATGTGACGATTACCGGCAAGTTCACTGACAAAAAGACGTTTAGGTTTGGGAGTTGAAGGTTGTGCAATGGCTTTGCCTTTTTCTTGCCTTGAACGTTTTGACATTTGGAATAAAAAAAAATGAGATTTTTAGGTTGAAACAAGTTAGGGCTTGATCTAGATGCTTAGAAACCTAGAATTGATGACAATAGATAGTTGATTCCAAAGCAAGATATGAAAAATAGAATCAAAAATCGGATTTTTACCTTAACTTGAAGGACTGAAACCCTAGATCAGTGAAAGCCGAATTTCTCCGAATCCAGCGGATGGATGATCCTGAAATTGAAGATCTGGAAGTAGAAGAAGGAATTACAAGTGGGTTTTAAATTAATTTGAGATCGGTTGAGAGATTGGAGAGAAAGAGAAAAATTTTAGAGGGAGAAAAGTTCGGGCTCGTCGGCTGAGTGAAGAGAGAGAGAGAAAAAGTGGAAATTTATAACAGATTAGGGCTGAATCCGTCGAACGGTCGACCGGGGTTGACTTTCGGTCGACCGAGGATAACCCGAGAGTTCTGAATTTTCAGAACGGTCGACCGGGACTCAAAGTCGGTCGACCCAGAAAACCCGAGAGCACAGCAGGCTCTGAGCGGTCGACCGAGACTATAGTCGGTCGACCGATACCACAGCAGAAATAAAAATAATTATTTCAAGCGAAGTCGGTCGACCGCGACTAAGAGTCGGTCGACCGGCTTTGCCTGAAAAACAGTCCTGCAGTATCAGCCCCAAAAAAAATTTAAAAGAAATTTTAATAAATTACAAATATGATATATTATACATACATGATTACAAACAACATATTTAATCTTTATTAAGTTGTTATGTCAACCAAAGTTGCACACAAGACATTTTATTTTATTTTTCATTTAAATATAAAGTTTTAGAGATGTTGAAGCCGAATACCAGTGACGGGTTCTGAACTTTTTCCTCTTGATTCCTCTTGAATGAGTTGAGGCGCGCAATTGCCATCTCTAAGGTATTTGTTTTAAATATGAAAAATTTTACAAAAGTTTATTTTTAGTTATTAAAATAAGGTGTATATATATAAGTATATAATCACAAATTATACATGTGGACATACAATGGACATGGTATACATAAACAAAAGCAAAAGATATACAAGCATGGCATATACACAATTATGATAGAGAAGTAAGTTTACACTAACATATATATCCAAATAGCATAAGGTAAACTAACAATCCTACACAATTGTATATAAACAAAAATTAAAACTCTTAAATGGAGATGTTACCAATTTACGGGCAATCTCCAAAATTAGGTGCCTCCACGATAGCGATGCAATCTTGATGTGTTCTTTAAGCTTTGTTGCATCCACCACCCGGGCACCGTTTCCTCCTAAGTCTTGGAGGGAGAAGATCCACCTGTTTCATCTAAAATTGGTGGGTCTTTTGGTACCCAAATCTTTGTGGGTCCTTTTGGGTTAGATCCGGGGCGAACCCAAACAAATTTATTCTTTACATTATTTTTAGCATAGCAAAACTTTTCTAAATGGCCTTTGCGGCCACAATGCGTGCAAATAAAAATTCTACCACTACTATACATAAATGCATGGTTATGTGTGTGTGCATGTTTATGTGTAGAGTGTTTATGATGAACATGTTTCCCTTGGGCTACTCCCTTAGGAAATTTAGATGCAAGCTTGTTAAAATCAAATGCACATTTCTTTAAAGTGTTATCTAAAGAATCAACACGTTTTTGAATTTCAACAAAAACATTTTTATTACTAGAAATCATGGGGGTTTTTCCTTTATTAGCTACCTTATACTTATCAAAATCACTTTTCAATTTTTCAAAAGAACTAGATAACTCATTTTTCTCTTTTAAACAAATTTCAAGTTTGTTCTTCAAAACATTATTTTCCTTTTTCAATTTCTTATTATGAAATTGTGAAATCTCATACCTATGTTGCAATTCTTCAAAAAATTGAGCAAGTTCATCCATTGTAAGATCATCATCATCAATAGAAGTTTCTAGACATACCTTAGATGAATCCTCACCTTGTGCCATAAAGCACATGTTGGCGGTGTCGATCTCCTCCTCTTCGGATTCCGACTCCGAGTCATCCCATGTAGCGGCCAAAGCTTTCTTCTTCTTCCCATGCTTGGAGGTGGTTGCTTGGAGAGCGGGGCAATCGGCAATTAGGTGACCGATCTTCTTGCAATAGAAGCAAGGACCGGGTTCTTCTCTTTTCTTCTCGTACCTTCCTTGAGGCTTCCCCCTTCGGAAGTTACTTTGCCGTCCCTTCTTGTAAAACATCTTGCCCACCTTCCGGATGAGCATGGCGAAGTCCTCATCGCAATCTTCGGATGAGTCGTCCTCCTCGTGTATGGTAGGAGTGGCTTTGAAGGCGATTGTCTTCTTCTTGGGTGCCTCCCTTTCTTCTCGAACCTTCATCTCCATCTCATGTGTCTTGAGATTTCCGATGAAGCCGGAGAAGTCCATCTCCTCTTTGTCATTAAGCTCCTTGAGTGTTATTGCCTTGACTTCCCAGGCTTTGGGAAGAGCCCGAATGACCTTTCGAATCTTTTGGTCATTGTCAATCTTGTCTCCTAGAGAAAATAAAGCGTTAGTGATCTTAGTAAAATGAGTGAGCATGTCATCAATGCTCTCATTATCAAACATATAAAAGTTCTCATATTGAGAATGTAGCAAGTCAACCTTAGCTCTTTTGACTTGTGACGTTCCCTCATGAGTCACAATAAGAATGTTCCAAACCTCAAATGCGGATTTACAATTAATTATGCGTGCAAGGTCATCCTCATTTAATGCTTGGGTCAATGCATATTGTGCCCTAGCATTAGCCTCATAGTCTTTGGAAGTATCCTCGGACCATGTGCTCTCATCGGTTGTAGGTTCTATGAAATCTTTGGTTATGGCCTTAGCTACCCTAACACCTAAGGATTTCAAAAATAAGTTCATCTTGACTTTCCAAATGGGAAAGTTCAAGCCATCAAATTTGGGTGGGGATTTTTGGGTGGGGATTTAATGCTAGAGAAGTCCATGGATGCCATGAATGCACAAGTAAATATAAATGCAACAAAAATGTATATAGCCAAATATGGATCTCCCTAAGGTGGTTAGACCTAAGTTGTAGGGTTAGGCTCTGATACCAATTGAAATCGCTATGATACTAATTGAGATCACCTAGAGGGGGGGTGAATAGGTGATGGCTATATGAAATGACAATTATGCGGAATTAAAAATTTCTAACACAACAATTCGCACAAATGTAAATTTGCAATAAATAGAACAATATAAGTGCAATAAAGTAAGAGAGTTGAGTTAGAGAAAATTCGAGCAAACGCAAACACGCCGATATGTTTCCGAGGTTCGAGCCACGCTCTACGTCCCCGCCTTCACACTTGAAGGATTTCCACTATTGAGGATCCCACCGGATCAACAATACAAGGACACACTTGTCCATCTCTCGTGATGCCGCAACACCACCTTGAGCACACTCGCTCGCCTTGAGGCCGATGCCTCTACAACTTCACTCCAAGAAGAAAAATGAGTGATCAACACTTGATCACTTACAAAAGCTCACTTAGCACAATCCTAGAACCAAGTATGTAGATGTAGATTGATGGGATTGTGTAGTGTAAAAGCTAGAGAGAAGTTAGAGGTAAAGGCTACAAGTTGGGGTGTTGGCATTTTTGGCTTTGAAAATCTTTTGCAAGAGAAAGCTATTGAAAACTTGGAAAATACTTGAAAATCTTTTGTAAAATTGTTCTTGATAGATGTCTAATCAAATAGAAATGACCTCCTATTTATAGGGGTCAAAAACAACTCAAAACAGCCTCTCATAGCTGTTGGAATCAAATCCCAAAACAAAAACCTGACAGAAAACTAGCTGTTGGAATCTGTCAGAAAATCTGACAGAGTCCGGTTGACCGGGACAGTCGACCGCCAACGGTCAAAAATCCGACCGTTGGGGACCTACGGTCGACCGCCTCGGTCGAGCGAATTTTCCCGAGAGCAAAACAAAGAGATCGGTCGACCGTTGCGGTCGACTGATACTCGTGCACAATCTGTGCACGTCCGGTCGACCGACCCGGTCGACCGGCCACTGTCAGTTCTGAAAAATCAGAACTGCCAGAACCAGAAAATTTGGGAAATGATTTTATCTTTTAAGTTTTATATTTTAAACTTGTAAAAACTTAGAGTATGAGCCTGTGTCAATACTCTATCATGTTTAAAATATTTTGATATAAATCCTTTTGATAAAAGCTTGTTTTTCTCAAAAACTGTTTTTCCAAAAACTTAAATATTTCTAACTTAATTTCCAAAACATGTTAGGAAATGGATTTTGAAATCATTTTTGAAGCCCTTATAAAAACTGAATAGGTGTGTGTGTGTAATCCCAATCCTCTACTTCTATCATCTAGGTTTTGACACAATTTCTAAAAACAAAAATACAAATCTTGTTTTTCTTTGTCGTCTTGATCTTGTCTTGATCTTCACATCATCATCTTGATCCCGAAGCATCCTAGTTGTGCATAGCTTGGGAATCTTCATTTTTGCGGCGTCCAAACTTGTGAGTCTTTTAGCGGAGCCGTCAAAACAACCTGTTAAATAACCTGAAATATTCTGAAACACAAATGTTAAATACATAACTAAATATGTTTTGTTATCATCAAAATAACCATGGAGATATCGGGCAAATGGCCTTTGGGCCAACATAATTCTATCATTATATAAGTTATATTCAGCAACCAACACGCCAATAAGATGCAGATCAGAACTGAATATCCACATCAAATCAAGTTTGGAGATAAGGGGAGGATTCATATTCAGAAATAACCAGCTTTCTCTATCTTCATACTCCTCTATCCTCTGTATTTCTTCTATAATACCTACAATCTCAAAGGCAAAGGGGGCGACCAAGCAGAGAGTAGAATTTAGGCTATTCTGTAGTTTGTAACTTAGGTTTTTAGTTTTCTTTTATTTATGCAACTGAGAGGAGAGGAGATTTTCATGGAGGAATGAGAACAAGCTTGTGCTGAGGGTGACAACGCTGTAAGTAGAATCAAATTGAAGTTTTCTTTTTTTTTTCTTTTCTGTTCTTGTTTTTTTGTTGCTTCCTCTTCTGTGATTGTGAATCCAAATAACTTTGATAGCCTCGAAGTTACCTTGCCTTTACAAGTATCGTTGATGGCTTATGGTGATGGATATCCATTTCTATGGTAGTTTAGCTTGCCCCTTCATTTAATAGTGTAAATTGGGAATGGAGAAGATCCTATTTGTCATACTTCGCTCACCTTCAAACAAATGTGCATCGTCGATACTAGTCAAAGGTAAGCAGGCATCGAAGAGGTAAGTAAGTTTTTTTAGGTTTTAGTTTTCTTTCTTTTAATTTTTTAGTTTATATTACCAACACCATCAACATCCAACTCTTTTTCACTCTTTTCGATTTCTTTGTATATTTCTATTTTCTATTTTCTCCACCTTCTCAATTTACCACCTTCTTCCTAACTTATCTGTAACTCTATTTTTCTCTTTTCATTTAAAGAGCTAAAAGAAGATCTTTAACCATTGAATGTAACTTAAAAGAGTACTTGCTAAAAAAGCTTCCATCACTAGTCTCTCCTTGTGGATCACGACCTGCATGTCCACTTGCTATCGCGGTAGTATTGAGTACTTGCACTCTTATTCTAAGTTCTGAAATTTTGTATTCTTGTGTGCAGGTTCTAACTCAATCAAATTTTGGCGCTGTTGCCGGGGAGGGATGGTAAGTTATTCTCTTTTTAGATTTACATTTTTGGTTAACTTTCAAGAAAATGTTTGGCTGCAGTGGACATATAAGTGGCCCTGGACTCTGCTAAAGAAAGTAGAGCCCAGTAGCCCTCAGATTTGCTATATTCCAGTGGCAAACTGAGTGAACTATTAACCTGTATTTTTGCAGGTTGGCTGAATTGCAAAGCTAAAACTCTGTAGCTATTTATTTCCTTGTTTGTCTCACTGTAAAAGTTTTCTAACCTCAATAGTAAAATGATGTTTATTAAATGCTAAAAACGGTTTAGACTTTGCATTTAGGCACATGTCTAATTCGTTTACATTTTAGATTACTGTTAAAGAGTGCTGGAGCAAAAGGTACGTATGCATAGCATATAGTTTAGGAAACATTCTTGGGTGATATTTGCTTGTGAATGTTACTTTTTTATATCTTGCACACATTGCACTAAATTGATTTAAGGGCTTGTCCTATAAACAAGATAAGGTGGGGGAAGTCATTACCCTCCCTTAGCCCGCAAACCATCTCCTCACTCACTAACTAGCTTAGCTAAAACTGAGTAGACGTTGGCCCTAGGGACATCTCAGACTCATATAGGAGACTGACCTAAGGGGGAAGTTGATTTGAATTTGACTCTTTTCAAATTGGTGTCTAAGGTTGGGGATTAAGGGGCGAAACCCTGAAGGTTGGTGGTTTGACATAATTAGGCCCATTACTTAGGCATGAATCCCTCCCACCGATCTTACCCCTACCTGACCGATTAACTTGTAGTCAGATTCAGCAGTATACCTCCCGTGGACAGTCTAACCAGTTAGGAGTCATCTAGGTCTAAGCTTTACCCTAACTTAGATTAGATTTTTTTATTTTTATTTGTTAGTTTTTCTTTGTTTGATTTTGATAATTCTTGTGTGATATGGCTTATAACAACAATTTTTCTAATTTTAATGGTAATCCATATTTCTCCCCATTTGACTTGGATAATTCCAACAAGATTTTTTATAATATGAACCAATCAAATACACCAGGTTAGACTTATCCGACTCAATACAACCCACATCCCCAATCTTATGACCATAATTTCTAAAATAATTCCAACTCTTCACAGAGTCAATGGGGATTCACCTCCCCCGAGTCCAACCAACTTGTCCTCCTTATCCACCTTGTCCATAATTTTCACAATATTCATTCCCCGATTTTGCTTCCTATACACCTTTTCTAGACCAACCTATTGAAGAAAAATCCGAGTTAGAAAAGAGTATTGAAGCAATGCAGGAGGCCAAACGCAAATTTCAGGCCTTTCTAATTCCACAATATTTCCAAGATTTATACTCAGTTTCACCAGTTCAAAATAGAAAGACATCAATATTGGAAATGAGTATGCGTAAGTCCGAGCAACAATCATAAAATCTGATGGACTCACGATTTCAACACAAATTCCAAAACAAAACTTCATCTTTTCAAGTCTAATCACAACAAAACGATGAACCAATCGACTATGAAAAGCTGCTTGAAGCATGACTCAGGCTCAAATCACTCATAATCATGATATAGATATAATGGTCAAAACTCTCCATTCTAACCCTTTGACCGTTCCTGATGTCGCTAATCATTCTGTTAGAGCTAAAGAATTATGTCGTTTTGGAAACAAGATTCCATTTCAGCACACCCATTTGAACTTGCCCAAACTCCAAATTTTAAAAACCACATTGACATTTTGGCAAGTTATCCCTTTCCTAAAATTGAACTTGAGAATGAATATGATCCTGAACCTCAACTTGGTAATTCAATTCTACTTCCTGATTCAATAATGACTCCAATGTCTTCACCTGATTTCAATCCTTCTCCAGAGTCCACATTGGATCCTGTGCCTGTCCATCGGGAAATTAAATCACCAATCTTTTATGATCATCATATTGAACTTGACCAATTTCATACTTTTGGAAGTCCTATTGACAAATTGGCAAGTTCTCATTTTTACTAAATTGAACTCCGTGAGGAATGTGACCTTGAGTCTTAAATTTGTGATCCATTTTAAATTTCTGAATCAATATTGACTCCTGTTTTGCTACCTGATTTGAGCAATATTTTAGAGTCAGTTTTAATTCACACACCTGTCATTCTTGAACTTGAATCACTAATCTTAGAAAGCTACATTCCATTGTGAGAAAATGAATGTGAGTTTCAATTTTAAAATGTGGACTTGAGTTTCAACTAATACTTTGTTTCTCTTTCTTTATGGATTTTGTGAGTGCAATCCTCTGAAAATCCTCACGAGACAAAACTCGTCCTCTATTGGTAACTTAGAGGTTTAACGGCTTGTTGCATATGCTCAGTGCAATCGCGTGACCCACAAAAGTGGTCTAATAATCTTTGATTTAGTTTTGTTGTTTTGCTCGAGAACGAGCAAAAGATAGGTGTGGGGGTGTGATTGCATACATTTATTACATTATTCTTTATTATATATTCACATTTATCATATAATAAATTTGCTAAATTCCTTATCTTAAATGTCTATTTTGTAAAAGATATTCATGGGGAGAAAGAGGATAAAATCAAATAAATATAAGTTAAATTCAGATTTAACTAGATCTATTTGGTTGAGGAGGATGATCCCAAATCCAATTGGTTAAATTCAGTTTTTGGTGAATCAAATAGTTAAAGCTAAAGATCAAGCGAGGATAACGTCAAATATAGAGTCCAAATGCATAGGGATAAATGGATAGAGAGAAGAACAACAGATGAGATGAAATAATTTTGACTGGATACATTTTAATATTTGAATCATAACTTTTCCTTCCAAAACTCAAATCTGATGATTCAAGATGATCCAGAAAGAAGCCTTAAAGGGTTACAACTCTTAAGTTGGTCACTATCTGTAATTCTGTCATTATATAAGTTATATTCAGCAACTAACACGCCAACAAGCTGCAGATCAGAACTGAATATCCACATCAAATCAAGTTTGGAGATAAGGGGAGGATTCAAATTCAGAAATAACTAGTTTCCTCTATCTTCGTACTTCTCTACCCTCTGCGTTTCTCCTATAAATACCTACAATCTCAAAGGCAAAGGGGGACAACTAAGCAGAGAGTATAATTTAGGCTATTCTGTAGTTTGTAACTTAAGTTTTTAGTTTTCTTTTATTTATGTAACTGAAAGGAGAGGAGATTTTCATGGAGGAATGAGAACAAGCTTGTACTGAAGGTGACACCGGTGTAAATAATCTTTTCTTTCATTGTTATTTGAATCGAATTGAAGTTTTCTTTTCTTTTCTGTTCTTATTTTTTTGTTTGCTTCCCTCTTCTGTGTTTGTGAATCCAAATGACTCCGATAGCCTCGAAGTTACCTTACCCTTGCAAGTGCCGTTGATGGCTTATGATGATGGATATCCATTTCTATAGTAGTGTAGCTTGCCCCTTCATTTCATAGTGTAAATCGGGAATGGGAAAGATCCTATTTATTATACTTCGCTCGCCTTCAAATAAAGGTACATCGTCGATATGGGTCAAAGGTAAGCAGGCGCCGAAGAGGTAAGTAAGTTTTTTTTTTAGATTTTAGCTTTCTTTCTTTTAATTTTTTAGTTTAGATTATCAACACCATCAACATCTAACTTTTTTATCACTCTTTTTGATTTCTTTATATATATCTATTTTTATTTTCTCCACCTTCTCAATCTACCATTTTCTTCCTAACTTAACTGTAACTCTATTTTTCTCTTTTCTTTTAAAGAACTAAAAGAAGATCTTTAACCATTGAATGTAACTTAAACGAGTACTTTCTAAAAAGCTTCCATCGCTATTCCCTCCTTGTGGATCACAACCCGCATAGCCACTTGCTATTGCGGTAGTATTGAGTACTTAAACTCTTTATTCTAAGTTCTGAGATTCTGTATTCTTGTGTGCAGGTTCTAACTCAATCATTTTGCCTATAAATAGGCGTCGCATTGCATTGCATGAGACTTCAAGGCAAGGAACTGAGAAAGAGAGTTGCTAAATATTGTAAATTATCCTCTTCTTTCTCTTGTCATTTATTTTCCTTTTGTTATGCTCTATAGAGTTGGGTTTCATTGGGCTTAGTGAGTGAGATTAGAGTTGTAATCTCTTATATTCTCTCCTTTTAATTAGTGAATTTCTCTTGCTGTCTTCTCCGTAGATGTAGGTCACATTGATCGAACCATGTTAAATACTTATGTGCTGTCTTCTTTATTTCTATTAGCTTATATTATTATTTGTCTCTTTTTATACTTGTCATCTCTTGCATTAGAAACCCACTGTTGAAACACGAGCGACCCCACCCTAGCAAACTGGACTTCCTTTGCAGCAATTCACGCAGCATTTCCATCTTGAAGGGTACAGACAGCCGAAAGTTCCATAGGTGATTTTTCATCGGCAAAGACCCCGGATACCAACATCGATAGCACCAACATAGCTTTCAGAATCGCCATTGTCATTCTTGTTCTGGTGCAGAAAGATAATGAGATACCTTTAGGGCTTTATAAACAAGAATACTGAGAAGTTGTTCCTTTTTAAGTAGGCAACAACTGAGGTATTTGTTGCGTGAACCCTATAAATTGGCACTTATCTGGGGAGTGTCTAAATGAAAGTGAAAGATTTGTGTGCTTTGATGTGGACTTGGAAGTCTAAATTCCATTTTTTGTTGGAATGTGTTTTAGTTTGGTCAACTAATTGCTTGAACGAACACAATAATAAAAGTCCTTAGATAAGTGCAAATGCACAAAGCCTCTAGAAAATGTTCATCTGCAACTGATTCTATATTTTGATTATTGGAGGGGGATCAATGGAGATGTATGCAACATTAAAAACAAAAATGTAGCGTTTTTTCCCCCAATCATAGTTGCTTAGCTTGTAGTCGTTTTGGTTGCCTAGTTTTGGTAGCTTTTAACGCAAGTAACCATACTTGCAATTTATGATATTGCATAGACCTTTTGTTTGTGTAGGAATGAGTGAAGAAAGCTGATCTATGTGCCCGATCCGGCGTAATTCTCTTTTGGTTCATGTAGCCTACCCCAAATACTTGGGACAAATGGCTTTTTTGTTGTTGTTGTTTGCATTGACCTTTTGTTTGTATAGTGGTCAAAATATAACCCCCGCAGGAATGCGATACGTGACAGATCTAGCGAATCATGGCATAACGGATCTCAGGTTTTGTCCAGCAAATCTCATCCGACCACCTGGCTATCAGAGCGGTTATAATCATTAGGCATGTTGGGCAATAGAGACGGATCTAGACTTCAATCATTGCCAGCCGGCACGTTGCCGACCATCACGCGTCACGCAAACCAATTACAGCTGGGACGTTACATGCAGTTACGATCGTGAGCAAATCCAAAGACGAAAATCTCGAAGGCCATAACCAGCTCACGGTTTCGCAGCTATAAAAATTGATCCGCTTCTCTTATATAAGAGATCGAACCCTAGAGAATCAAATCTGTAATAGAGTGTTGAATACCCACTGTAATCTTTTAGCATTAGTGTAATCTCTCTCTTTACATCGTGAGTTTTTCCCACAGCAGGTTTGCCACATAAATTCTCTAGTGTTTGCGTCGCTCTATTTTCTCTTTCATAAATCTTATTACAAATTGAGTGTAGAAAAGGAATTTGCCTCTACAGTTTGCCAATTGACTCCTTAAGAATCCATCTTCAAGTCAACTGACTATCGCGATTGCAAATCCCTTGAGAACCTTTTATCCATTCAAACACTTCACCATCAGTTAAATCCATCAATTTCAAGTAACAAGTTAACCCCAAAATTGCAAAGTAAGAGAAAAATAAAGGGAAAAAAAACGAAGCAGATTAATCTAAAACGGAGGACAACTCTTTCTACACACATATAAATAGGTTTGAAGTGACTCAAGCAGTTTAAGTTTTGTTGCAACTAAATATATTAACTTGCAAAAGAAAAAAGTTTAATACATTATAAATGCGCATTTAATAATATCAGCTAAAATAAAACACCTGATAATAACTGTAAGCCATCATAATAATTGTCTGAGAAAAATCTCATGAAGCTAAATTATAAAATGTACTAAAAATACAAATGTTATTACTGAAAAATTGACATAAAAACTCCCACTCAAAAGACAATCACACATATACTCCCACTCAGAAAAAACAATAATCAAGATGACTCTAGTACCCCCATGCATGCACAATGTCCCTGAAAGGGTGGTCACTAAGAGTCTTTTGGTAAGTGGCTCTGCACTATTCTCCAATGTGAACTTATGCACTATGTCAAAAAGTGCATCAGGTTGACAAAAGAAGCTGATGCAAAATGAAACTCCTTTATACTGCAAAGCTAAAGTTAGAGGGCAGAAACGAAACCATTCAATGAGCATTGCATAATCTCACTCAGCTATCTGGTTACAAGACCAAAAATCACCATGTTATATCAATAATTAGATCAATTATACAAGTCAAAAGTGACCTAATCAATCAATACATAGTCCAACACTCTAGAAGGTACTTTCTCTGCTAAGCGAAAGAGCTCTTGTAGGATCAAAATGCAATGATAGATTCAAGAGCAATATCATTTTATACTACAAAAAAAGATAATAAAAGTTCGGGTAAGGTGTTCTTAGCAGCAATATCTTGATCTTTCAGAAATCTACAGAAAAGTTCAGAGTGCTGATTGTCCTGATCGATCTAGTCATAGTATTCTCCCACTCAATCAAATCTTACAACATTTATTTTCTGATTCAACTGTCGCTTAACTTGATAGGTCTTGAAACTTCTAAAGAATCAGATTTCCCGTGGATGGGAAAAATATAAGCATAACGGGAGAAATCATTAATGAATGTAATGAAATATCTATGACCTCCCCGAGAAAAGATGGAAAAAGGTTCACAAATATCAGTATGAATAAGCTGATGTGGATTTGTACTCTTGTTGACTCAAATTTTCTCATTTTGATCAATCTCCCTTGAATACAATCAAGACCGGTGGTGAAATTAGAAAATTCTAGAGCCTAAAAATACCTCTCTTTACAAGAGAGTGTAATATCTCTTTGAAAATATGCTAAAAATATTGATGCCACAATATAGAGAACTGCAAGAAAATCCTAGGGCGTTTTGCAGAAGTAAGTAAAACGTTATGAGAAAAAATGACACATAATAAAAACTGCTCATATGATGCATCTAATGTCAATTTGAATAAATCATTAACTAGCAAATCAGAACTAACATAATCACCATGAAAATGGATAATAAAACTAGATTCATTCAAATTATCCCCGCAACCAGAACTTTTAAAAATAATATCATATCTAAAAAAAAAATTAGTCTGGAATATACATCAAAGTATGCCTCATAGATGACACATAAAGGGTTTCCTTCAGACCTAAAACTTGACTAGAACTTAAAATTGATATGAAAGTTCCTATGAACTCCACTATACTGTCTATCCATGACAGATCCCTCAAACTGATGCTTGATGACCACAAGCAAATCTTTAGCATTCTCCTTCTCAGGAATTTCACCAAATATAATAGGAACTATAGAAGACATAATTATAAGAATACTCATCTTGTTGGTTTTAATCCATTTATCAATAGATACCTGAATTGCTGCCTTTTGAGCATAAGTATTTGTTGGGTCAATAATGGGCTTGTCTTCTGTTAATACAAAATTATAGTCAATACAACATAATACTATATGGAGTTTCATCTTTCATGATGAATAATTTGAGTATGTCAAGGTCTTTACTCCAGCCAAATACTTATAGCTTAAGGTGGGATCCATAACTGCGGCAGAAATAAATTCTAAGCTGGATTAATATTTACTGGCACATAATAAAATTATGTGAATATATATGCATTAATTATTTACTGTAACGAGCCTATCTGGGGTTAGGATGGTCGAGTCAGAGTGGCATTGTGTTCAGGGTTCATGCCTTTCCACTATGCGGGTCCGACAATCAATAATTTAATCTTGCCTTTGGGCAATGACTATTTATGATTGAACCCAGTTGATGATAAAATTATGCTCAAGACTAAACTGACCACATTCAGTTTAATTATAGACACTCTCTATCCTTTGGGCTTAGATTCATGTCTTTTCACTCTGTGGGTTCGACAATCAACAATTTAATCTTGCCTTTGGGCAATGACTATTTATAATTGTACCCAGTTGATGATAAAATCTTGCTCAAGAGTAGACTGACCACATTCGGTTCAATTATAGGCACTTTCTATCTTTTAGGCTTAGGGTTGTCCTGATTTTACTGACACGTGTAGTCTATCTTGCCCTACTAGGTTACCTAAAAATCTATAGTCACCTTGGGTAATATATAAAAGTTTAAGTAACCTAACACCACTGTCAATCTTAATGGGTTACAACTAGAGGATCATAAAATAAGAGTAAAGAAAAATATGTTACTTAATAGTTTACCTTTGGGCGGATCTATCTATTCATATTCGATTTTACTCAAATGATCGTTAATTTTATCTCACATAAACCCCATTAGAGATATTGTACTTTATGAAATATTATAATATTTATTTTCATCAGTAAAACTTTAGTGAAAATCATAAACTTTAATTGAACACATGAAATGTTATTCACATTCACAACTTGAACAGAAAAATCACTTTTACCTTAAATTGTTAAAAGTTTTACTGAGGTTGTCGATTATTTATTCTTTGTAAATATCCAAAGAAGTCATGGAGTGAAACTATTTTCTGTGAAATTGCATTTCTCAAATGAAACTTTCACCATGAAATGAAACAAATACAAACATATTATTAATAACCAAAATTTTCATCAATCAAACTTTGGTGAAAACCATACTTTAATTGAACACATGAAATGTTATTCACATTCACAACTTGAACAGAAAAATCACTTTTATCTTAAATTGTCAAAAATTTACTGAGGCTGTCAGTTATTTATTCTTTATAACTATCCAAAGAGGTCATGGAGTTAAACTATTGTTGGCCCAGAGGCCTTCCACTCTAGTTTTGATGATGATTAACTCATGTAGTTATGTTTACTAATAATCTTGTGATGTTTAGTTTCAGATTCTTAACCAAGATATTAGTTGGTGATTAGCTTCAACAAAGATGTTTTGGAGCTTCTCACATGGTGATTCAAGAGCCCGAGCGGACAAAGTTCATAGCTAGCACTCGTTGGAGTCAAGCTCGGTGGATCACGGTTTGGATCGAGTCGACTTGAAGACAGAGTTCGTCAAGAAGACTTCGGTACATAGTTTAGTTTTTATTTTAGATCCATTTGTAAAGACTAGATAGTGTGATATGCTCAAGTTCACACAATACACACACTTGTTTTAGTTTTCATGTTTTTTTGGTTTTGGTTTTTGTTTAACCGATCTTGATTTTCATGAATATATAGTATCAAAATAAGTTTACATGGTTTTATGTATATTAGATTTGTTCTATATACATCTATGCTACAACTATTTAAACAAACTTAGTTTGATAGTCTATTTCATGAGTTTGGTGTTTTTGTATTTTAACAATACATAATTTTGGATTTAATATCAAAAATAATGATATATATCTTTCATGTATATTGGACTTATATCCATATGCAACAAGCTTCAATATTGTTTCATATCATGTTTTTGTATTTTGATGAGTTTTGGAAAAATCGGATTTCCATTTGGAAAATCCAAGTTTTGGAAAATACGAGTTTTGGTTTTCGGCAAAATTTCCATAACACAAAAATGCTTCAAAAAGTTTGAAATATGTGTTGAAATTTTTCACACATGTTTGTATATCAATGTATTATACTAAAACTATTTTTATGGATTTTTAGAGAATTCATGGGATTTTTTAGGATATTAAAAACCTAAGTTTTCAGTCCCTTATTGCTGCCTGTCAGGCTCTGGCGGTGGACCGGGCCGGTCGATCGGACCCAGAGTCGGTCGATCGGACCGGTCGACCGACGTGCACAAGGCTGTGCACGTTGACCAGCTACTTGAGCCGGTCGACCGGGCTGTCGACCGACTGCAAGTGATCCACTCTCGGGTGGGGGAGGTCGACCGGACGGTCGACCGTGAGCAAGGCACGATCGACCGAGCGGTCGACCGGCCATAGAGCATTCTGCTCTCTGGATTGGCACGGTCGACCGGGCGGTCGACCGGCAGGCTCAACGGTCAAAAATTTAACCGTTGGCCGGTCGACCGGCCAGTCGACCGGAAGGCCAATTCTGGCCATGACAGCAGCCAACGGCTAATTTTTTCAAGGGTCTATTTATACCCCATGTGAGGCCAGTTTTTGTTAAGTTTTTGCAAGAGCAAAAATTCACCTATTCTCTAGTGTTTTAACACAAGTTTTCAAAAGAGTTTTTAAGCCATAAAGATCTATCTTCATTTGTTTTCAAGGGTTGGAAAAATCAAAGAAAAATAGAGATTTGGGATATTTGTGTTGTTCTTCATTTCTATCAAATTTAAAGTGTTTTCCCAAGTATTTTTCTTTGTTATTTGATTTCCAAACACCTTGATTTCTCACACTTGAGCTTACATACTATCCTATCTATTAGGATCTTTGTTTTTTGTGAGAGAGATAGTTTGTGGTTGTGGAAACCACCACGTGTTGTACCCTCCCTATTTGTGATATCTCTCTTGTGTAGAGGTTGATTTTAGAGTGGTGGTTAGCTCCCTCTAGTGAGAGGTTGAGATTGTTGGTTGGCTCCCTCTAAGTGTAGAGGTGGAGTTTGTGTTGGAATCCCTCAAGTGTGAGGTGATTGATTTGTTGGCTAAGTGCTTACCCCTCTTGTATGAGGTGGTGTTTGTGTGGCTTTGTGCCTAGCCTCTAAGTGTAGAGGTGGTGTTTGTAATTAAGAGAGGAGTTGTGTACTCCCGGTTGTAGTTACCCAAATCCTCAGTGGAGGTTCCCTGTGTGGGAAGTCCTGTGTGAACGAGATAGTGGAAATCCTTCTGTGTGAAGGCGGGGACGTACAACAGTGGCTCGAACCTCGAAATAAATTACTTGTGTTTGCGTTTTATCCATTATCTCTTACTCTCTCTCTCTCTCTTTACTTTGTGCATTACTTTACTTTGCCATATCATATACATGCTTGTGTGTTTGTGTGCCTCACTTGTGCTTAACCACGAGAGCTTCATATAGCGCCTCAACTCTTATTCAGAGGAATCAAGAGAAGTTAGTCCAGAGCCCTTCACCGAGAATTCGGCTACACTCGTTGGTTGCATTAAGTGTAGTTGCAATTAAGTTTTAATTTTCGCATTTAGTTCATTAGGTTAGCGGTACACCTATTCACCCCCCTCTAGGTGTACTTTCAATTGGTATCAGAGCCTACGCTCCTGATATTTGGTTTAACCACCTAGGAGTGCGATCTTGGTTAGCTTATCTATCATTTGCATTTGCACACTTTTATTGCTTACACACACTCATGGATTGCTTGTCTCCTCCCATGTTTGATGTCTCCAACATTGACATGTGAAAATTTAGGATGTCCATGTACCTAAAAACCCTAGGCTTGCATGTTTTCCTTACCGCTAACAAGAAATCCTATCTTGGTAATAGCAAGCATATAGAGGCAAATGCACAAGCCCTTGAGGCACTTAGAAGCACGCTTAATAAAGAATATTTGTGCTTAGTTTTTAACTGTGATTCCACCTTTGCAGTGTGGAACACGTTGACCTCCTCCAAGCTTCAATTGCCAATTCAAACGGAGGATGAATCTAGTGGAGAATCCGAGCAACAATGCTACATGGTCCAAGGGAATGACTCCCTTGAGGTATATTCGGAAACTCAATTAGATAGTGATAATGCTAGTTCTTCATGTGATGACTATGTTGATCCTAATGCTTTGAATGAAGAACTTTCTATTGTATGTGAAAAATTGCTAGAAAAGTATAATCTTTTGAAAAATAAGAGTTTTGAACTAAAAGATGAAAATAAGAATTTGGGTTCAAAACTAGACTTGGTTTTGCAAGAGAAGAAAGAGATTTCAAGTGAACGTGACTCGCTTAAATCCCAACTAGATCTTGCTCTAAAAAAAAATGAATTTTTGAAAATAAAAATGATTGTTATGATATTGTGAAGAAAAATGAAAACTTGTCTTCAAAAGTTAATTTTGTTGTAAAAGAGAATGATTCTTTGAAAATAAAAAAGAGAATGATTCTTTGAAAATAAAAATTGCTTCAATTTCAAAGGATTTAGAAGTTTGTTTAAAGAAAATGAATCTTTGAAAATTGATATTGATTCACATGTTTGCCATGCTAGTGTAGCTTCACCATCTAGCTCACCTATTGCATGCCACACTTCTTCTATAATTGAAAATGATATAAATTTGTTAAAGAAGAATATGGATTGTTTGGGCTCCACTTTGAGCCATTGTGCCATGAATCATACACGCTTGGAATCTTTGGTTCGAAAGAAACAAGTTCTATCTATGCATGCACACCATCCACGGCATTCACATGCTCCCCACGGTCACATCCATCACACTTTGTATGCTCATGTGTACACTTGTACACATTGTGGACGTAAGGGCCACCTTGCTAAATTTTGCTATGATAGAGTTCATGATGTAAATTTAGCAACTAAATTTTTTGGGTTAGGAAAGGAACTAACCCCATGGACCCAAAAGAGTATGGGTACCAAAGACCACCCCTATTATATTTGATGTAGGTGTGGGCTCTTGCATGACATGAGAGTGATGGTGCCTTGAGGTAGATGAGTTCCGAGCTTAAAGAGTACAATTGGATGCATCACTTTCAAGGGGAGTTTGGTGGGAGTACCACCTTATTTTGAAGACTTGGAGAGTTGCCCTCTCGGTTTTGGTAACGATCTCTTACTCCTCATTATGTTTGCATGCTTTTAGATCATTCATTTATAGCATGTATTGTTTTAATGTTCATTATTTCATAAGCCATGTTTATTAGTCCTATGACATGCATGATTAGTATTTGAGACACCCATGTTTATATGGACCCATATTTAGTGTTCTCACTTTAGTTTAACTAATATGTATGTCCTAGATCTAATGCATGTGCATTTGACATAGTAATCATATGAGTTTTTGTTTTGTTTTCTATGCTTCATGTTTGAATATATGTTTAGATGTTAGTTTTCATTAAAACTTGGATATATACTTGTACAAATAGTGAGCCACAAATAGATCATTATATGTTTGTGCTTGAACGCTCATTTGTGTTCATTAGATGTACTAGTATAGTCTAGTTTTGATGATTCATGCATTTGACTTGTATTCCCATGTTGTATATGTTTTTCATGTTTATATGTTTAACTTCATGTATATGTCTATCTTGTCCAAACTATTGATTATACATATACATCCTTTGAGCCACTGCCTTCATGCATATACTTTTATGGACTTGTTATATTTGGATATGTATGTATTCTTTAGTTTGTACATGACATACATATGCCTTGATGATTAAATCGTTTTGATGATTTACATAGGTTTCATGGAATATAATTTTGTTTTATTCCTTACTTGAAGGATTTCGTACTAGTTTTCAAAAATTTTCTTTTAACTAGTTCGTATTCTTCATTTTGGAAGAGTTTTTAAACATATTCTATTTTCAAACCTATTTTTGAAAACCCTTTCCATATACAGGCGGTTGGTTGGGCGACCATGCCTTGTATGCTTAATATTGAAAATCTTTTTAAACATGTGCATGATATGGGTGGAAAGGTAATATGAGATATACACTTGATCTTATTATGTTTTCAATTGGTATCATTGGATCTTTTCAATTGGTATCACTATTGACATTCTTCTTGTATACTCATATATGTTTTTATATATGTATGCTTTCAATTTCAAATAGTATCAGTTTCGATTGGTATTCAATTTTACATACATATATATGCTTTATTTGTGCTTACTATATCTCTATATTTTTTAGCACAAATTTTGGCTATGCTAAGCTTGATTTCTTTAATGACTATTTTATTTCAATTGACTATATTTCAATTGTATCATATACAAGCTTATGCATCATTTTATTTGGTATTTCATAAAGTGGGAGAAAATTCATGTTTATACTTTCAATTGGTATTTCACCTTTCAATTGACTTTAGTATTCTACTCCCACACTTTATGGTAAAAATGATTGAAAAAGGATATTGATTATTTTTTGGTATCATATGCATTTAATGAAAAATTACTTTCATTTGGTACTAATCTTTTCAAATTGGTGTCAGGATTACCTATAAGTTTTACTTTTCAATTGGTATGTTTTATTGATATCAAAATTTGTGATTGAATTGTTCAAAATGATTTATTTACTTATAATTGGTATTTAATTGGTATTTATTTACAATTGGTATCAATTGGTATTTAAATCTATATTTGTTTTATATACCACATTGTGTACATTCAATTATGTACTTTCAATTGGTATATTTCATTGATATCATGATGCACTCAATTGATATTTTTTTCTTTCAATTGGTATCAAGAAAGTTTTGTTTTGATTTCACCCCTCATTGAATTTTTTTGTTTAAGACAAAAAGGGGAGAATATTGTTTTGTTTGACCCCTTTGTTGATGATTGACAAAAAGGAGAGAAAGATTTTGAGTTTTATATGCATATTTGTTTGAGTTTTATATGCATATTTGTGTTTTTGCATATATTGATTTTATGTTTATGAGAAAATGATTTTGAGAGTTTTAAACAAAAAGAGAGAAGGTTTTTGAAACATATGTTTGTTGCATACATTTGTTTATGCATATTCATGTTTAGTATTCATGTGCTTCATTGCATATATTTATTGTTTATTGCTATGCATGAGTTTGCTATGCATGAGTTAAGGGGAAGCTTCCTTGAAGCTTAACTTTAATCCATGCATATATAACTCCATGAGTTTTGTCATCATCAAAAAGGGGGAGATTGTTAGCCCAGAGGCCTTCCACTCTAGTTTTGAGGATGATTAACTCATGTAGTTATGTTTACTAATAATCTTGTGATGTTTAGTTTCAGATTCTTAACCAAGATATTAGTTGGTGATTAGCTTCAACAAAGGTGTTTGGAGCTTCTCACATGGTGATTCAAGAGCCTGAGCGACAAAGTTCATACCTAGCACTCGTTGGAGTCAAGCTCGGTGGATCACGGCTTGGATCGAGTCGACTTGAAGACAGAGTTCGTCAAGAAGACTTTGGTACATAGTTTAGTTTTTGTTTTAGATCCATTTGTAAAGACTAGATAGTGTGATATGCTCAAGTTCACACAATACACACACTTGTTTTAGTTTTCATGTTTTTTTGGCTTTTGGTTTAACTGATCTTGGTTTTCATGAATAGATAGTATCAAAACAAGTTTATATGGTTTTATGTATATTAGATTTATTCTATATACATTTATGCTTCAACTATTTAAACAAACTTAGTTTGATAGTCTATTTCATGAGTTTGGTGTTTTTGTATTTTAACAATACATAATTATGGATTTAATATCAAAAACAATGATATATATATCTTTCATGTATATTGGACTTATATCCATATGCAACATGCTTCAATGTTGTTTCATATCATGTTTTTGTATTTTGATGAGTTTTGAAAAAATCGGATTTCCATTTGGAAAATCCAAGTTTTGGAAAATACGAGTTTTGGTTTTCAGCAAAATTTCCATAACACAAAACTGCTTCAAAAAGTTTGAAATATGTGTTGAAATTTTTCACACATGTTTGTATATCAATGTATTATACTAAAACTATTTTTGTGAATTTTTAAAAATTTATGGGATTTTTTAGGATATTAAAACCCAAGTTTTCAGTCCCTTATTGCTGCCTGCCAGGCTCTGGCGGTCGACCGGGCCGGTCAACCGGACCCAGAGTCGGTCGACCGGACCGGTCGACCGACGTGCACAAGGCTGTGCACGATAACCAGCTACTTGAGCCGGTCGACCGGGCTGTCGACCGACTGCAAGTGCCCCACTCTCGGGTGGGGGCGGTCGACCGGACGGTCGACCTTGTGCAAGGCACGGTCGACCGAGCGGTCGACCGGCCAGAGAGCATTCTGCTCTCTGGATTGGCACGGTCGACCGGGCGGTCGACCGGCAGGCTCAACGGTCAAAAATTTGACCGTTGGCCGGTCGACCGGCCGGTCGACCAGAAGGCCAATTCTGGCCTTGACAGCAACGAACGGCTAATTTTTTCAAGGGCTATTTATACCCCATTTGAGGCCAGTTTTTGTTAAGTTTTTCCAAGAGCAAAAATTCACCTATTCTCTAGTGTTTTAACACAAGTTTTCAAAAGAGTTTTTAAGCCATAAAGATCTATCTTCATTTGTTTTCAAGGGTTGGAAAAATAAAAAAATAGAGATTTAGGATATTTGTGTTGTTCTTCATTTCTATCAAATTCAAAGTGTTTTTCCAAGTATTTTTCTTTGTTATTTGATTTCCAAACACCTTGATTTCTCACACTTGAGCTTACATACTATCCTATCTATTAGGATCTTTGTTTCTGTGAGAAAGAGATAGTTTGTGGTTGTGGAAACCACCAAGTGTTGTACCCTCCCTATTTGTGATATCCCTCTTGTGTAGAGGTTGATTTTGGATTGGTGATTAGCTCCCTCTAGTGAGAGGTTGAGATGTTGGTTGGCTCCCTCTAAGTGTAGAGGTGGAGTTTGTGTTGGAATCCCTCAAGTGTGAGGTGATTGATTTGTTGGCTAAGTGCCTACCCCTCTTGTGTGAGGTGGTGTTTGTGTGGCTTTGTGCCTAGCCTCTAAGTGTAGAGGTGGTGTTTGTAATTGAGAGAGGAGTTGTGTACTCCCGGTTGTAGTTACCCAAATTCTCAGTGGAGGTTCCCTGTGTGGGAAGTCCTGTGTGGACGAGATAGTGGAAATCCTTCTGTGTGAAGGCGGGGACGTACAGCAGTGGCTCGAACCTCGAAACAAATTACTTGTATTTGCGTTTTATCCATTATCTCTTACTCTCTCTCTCTCTCTTTACTTTGTGCATTGCTTTACTTTGCCATATCATATACATGCTTGTGTGTTTGTGTGCCTCACTTGTGCTTAACCACGAGAGCTTCATATAGCGCCTCAACTCTTATTCAGAGGAATCAAGAGGAGTTAGTCCAGAGCCCTTCACCGGAATTCGGCTACACTCGTTGGTTACATTAAGTGTAGTTGCAATTAAGTTTTAATTTTCGCATTTAGTTCATTAGATTAGCGGTACACCTATTCACCCCCCCTCTAGGTGTACTTTCAACTATTTTCTGTGAAGTTGTGTTTCTCAAATGAAACTTTCACCATGAAATGAAACAAATATAAACAGATTATTAATAACCAAATTTTTCATTAATAAAACTTTGGTGAAAACTATACTTTAATTGAACACATGAAATGTTATTCATATTCACAACTTGAACAAAAAAATCACTTTTACCTTAAATTGTCAAAAGGTTTACTAGGCTGTTAGTTATTTATTTTTTATAAATATCCAAAGAAGTCATGGAGTGAAACTATTTTCTGTGAAGTTGCATTTCTCAAATGAAACTTTCACCAAGAAATGAAACATTAAAAATAGATTATTAAAATTTTTATCAATAAAACTTTGGTGAAAACCATAAACCTTAATGAACACATGAAATGTTATTCACATTTACAACTTGAGTAGGTATAAAAAATTGATAGGATACTAATAGGCAATAGCAACCATCATAACCCTAAAGCCAATTAAATCCGAAACCCTAATCCAAAATAAATTCCTTTTATTTCTAGGGTGGTCATTCGGCATTGGGCGGTCTCAAATCAATTCCAAGGAATTGAAGATCAATCCAATTTGTAAGATCAAGAAGCTCAGAATTTAATAGGACAAGCAATATTCTGCATATCTTTGAAAATAACCATAAAAGAGAATATATTGTCCAATTAAACTACTAAAATTTCAAACATGTCACCTTACAAATATAGATTCTCAAAATAGTGAATAAATATGCGTGCATTTTCTAATATACGAAAATATAAAATCTAATTGGAAACAATAAGTGAAATAAATTAAAACTCAAAATAAAATTTTCAAATTTTACTGGTCATTGTCAAAAGAACGCATCCAGTTCAAACCAAAAAGATTTTTTACTTAGGACTTTCTTGAGCCATTGAGGCCCGCTCTTAAAGAAATAAAAAACAATTACTCGCTCTTGATTGTTGCATCATAATCATGTGATGATTTATTTAATATTAAACATCTTCCATATATCATTCACTTTGCCGTCAAAATTATAACAATAACAGAAAAATAGTTACAATAAAGACCATAAATTATCAGTTATTCTAAACAAACAAGAACTCTAACCACCACAAACTTAGAGAAGGATGCAACATAAACAATATTTTTCTGAATCAAATTGCATCTTCACGTTTGATATTATCTTATCATTAAATTCATTTTGTTTTCTCTGGTTCAATTTCTGAAGAGCTAGCACTTGATTCAGTTCACTTTTAGACCGAATTGCAGTTGCTTTCTTTCTTGGCATTGACATTTCCAATAGATACACCTTGAAAAATTATTTAAAAAAAAAAACAGCAGCCAACACTAATGCTACTCACGTATTTAGCATAAATATAGACACGTATATGTTACTTTCTTTAGGATTTGCATCTTGAGTGGCAACCTGGTTACTCTACCTTGGATTATGTCATTACTATTTCTGTATGCAGAGAGTGATCTTGCTAGTTTTGTGAATATTAATATTACGCTGGAATCTGTCAGATGAAAAAAAAACTTGGATGGCTCTTAACTTGGTTACTAATGGCATCCTGAAACTTTCTGTTTCCAAGAAGAACCTGATGCACATTTAGAAAAAAGTCAGATTTAAGAAATCAAAGCAAAGAAATCAAGGCGTGTATTAATAACTTCGATCTGTTCTTTTTGATTCAGAGCAACAGATATGGGAATCACGAAAAATAAAAAACAAAGAGGGAAAAACCCAAAATAGAATTGTGCATGCGAATCTCTTCGACTTCAACATAATAATTTTCAAGGAAAAATAATAATAATCATACATGATTAGATCTCAGAACATAGATAGCATAGTAAAGCTCTGATACCACTTGTTAGATTTAATATAAACAAAATAGGATCAATTACCTCTACACATAGATATCAATATCATGTGTAATTGATCTTGAGATGAGGCTTTAAATTGTTGGAATATGAAGAATATATATATATATATATATATATATATATATATATATATATATATATGTGTGAATCTTTGAATTGAATTATGGCGAGATCCGTTGATCGAATCAATTGGATGATGGTTGGAGTGTGTTCTCCTTCCATTGGGGATGAACGTAGTATATTCACATGTTCAATTCTGACTTCGAATGAATGAGATATTCAAGTCTAAAGATTGTCTAATTCAAAGACAAAATGGGACTAAAGGTAGCTAAAAGCATTTAGTCCCACATTGGCCATGGGATGGAAGCTTGTAGTGTTTAAATAGAGAAAATTGAAAACAAAGGGCGGGCCCTTTGGGTACTTGGAGTTTTCGGGCTCGGGTTCGGGTTCGGGTTCCGTACCCGGCCTGGTTCTTTTTGAACTGGGTCTCACGGGTATGGGTTACGCGAAACATACCCGCTCCGCTATCCGGATCCGAAACGCCCCGCCAACGGACCCGCTCCGTCCGGATCTGAACCGCCCCTCCCGGAGCGCTATAAATAGCGCTCCGAATTCTCAATTGAAACAACAACATAACACACCAACAACAAGAAATCTGAAGGAGATCCTCTCTCTCTCTCTCAGTCTTGAAGTGACTTCCAAACAGGAAGTGGAAAATCAGTAAACAGGAAGTGGGAAATCAGTAATTCAGTTTTCGAAGCGGCTTCCAAAAGAGATTCTGCAAAAAATTCGTTCTGAGCCAGAGGGCTCAGAAAATTCAACAGATTCTTTAATAGAATTGTTGTCTGAATCTGGGACTTCTGAAGAAGAATATTCTTCAACCTTCCTTCTTCCTCTACAGTGCTCCTCTAAAGTAAAGATAAATATTCTCCCGAAATTTGTCTTTGTCCCGCTGCTTCAATAATCCTGTGAAGGTACTGGTTAACTACGGTTCGACCGTACGGTGATTTGGTAGTGCTATCCAAATACCCTGAAGGAGTGTTGTATCTTGAGAGACCAGCATCCAGTAACCCATTAGCACCAGTGCGGGGGACGTAATTGTCTTAAGGAGATTCGCTTTAAGCGTACCTCACTCCAAGTACTGTATAAGTGAATTAATTTCTTTATACAGGGGATATACTGATATTCAGTATATTGAGACTGATTTATATCAGTCAAATTGGTGTTTAACCACGGAAGGAAATTGAAAGGTGGTTCTTAAATTAAGGAACGTTCTATTGAACGAAAAACCTCCCACCTGATATTTACCGACCTGGCCAATTAGATTATTGATATTTCAGTGATCTTGATTAGTTGTCAGATTGATCCCAGAAACCAACAATCTTAAGACAATTAGGATATTGAAGTTTCTTACTTCTATTTTGCTTGAATTTGCAGAAAATGTCTGATACTAATCAAGATAGCTCTAGCAAGGCACCAAACATGCAGCTACAAGCTTTGATGCCTACTCCACTTCCTAACCCGAAGCTGGAGAAGCCAGGAAAATTTGACGGCACAGAATTCAAGAGGTGGTAACAGAAGATGCTCTTCTACTTGACCACTCTTCATCTGGCCAGATTCCTGCAAGAAGATCCACCAGAGCCCGAAACTGATGCATGGACTCAATGTGACTTCCTTTGCCGAAATTATATTTTAAATGGACTGGATGACTCTCTTTACAATGTCTACAGTCCCATCACAATGACAAAGAAGTTATGGGCCAGTCTTGACAAGAAGTACAAGACTGAGGATGCTGGTGCCAAGAAGTTCATCGTAGGACGATTTCTGGAGTACAAAATGGTGGACAGCAAGACTGTAATCAGTCAGGTGCAAGAGTTCCAACTTATCTTGCACGAGATAGAAGCCGAAGATATGATTCTACCAGAAACCTTTCAGGTTGCTACTATCGTGGAGAAACTCCCACCTGCGTGGAGAGTTTCAAGAACTACCTGAAGCACAAGCGAAAGGAGCTGAAGTTGAAAGATCTCATTGTGAGGCTTCGAATCGAGGAGGACAACCGAAAGTCCGAGAAAAGGAGCAGTAAGAACTCCTACGAAGCTAAAGCCAATGTGATCGAAGACTCAAAGGGGAAAGCGTCTACTTCCAAAGGCTTAAAGAGGAAGAAGACTTTCCAGGGGTACAAAGGCAAGGTCCAAGAAGGCAAGAACATACGCTTCAAGGGAACCTGCTATATTTGCAACAAAGAGGGGCATAAGGCGAATGAATGTCGCAGCCACCTCAAACAGAACAAGAATCTTGTTGATGGTCTTTTTAAAGACAATGTTGCAATGGTGGACAAAAAGTCTGTGTATTTGTACCCGAAACTTATAAATAAAGGAAAATCTTCTGTTTATTTGCTTGAGTCTCCTACTTTATGGCATGCTAGATTAGGGCATGTAAATTACAAGTTTTTAAAGAACTTGTCTAATCTAGGATATATTCCTAAACTCAACTTGGAAGAAATTCGCAAGGATGAGATTTGTGTCGAGGCCAAGTTGGCGAAAAATTCATTTCACTCAATTGATCGAAATACAGAACCTTTAGGGTTAATTCATAGCGATCTGTGTGACTTGAAGTTTATGCCAACTAGAGGCGGTAAAAGTATTTTATTACTTTTATTGATGACTGTACAAGATACTATTATGTGTATCTTTTAAACAGTAAGGATTAGGCAATAAATATGTTTATAACATATAAAGCCGAAGTTGAGAATCAACTCAACAAGAATATCAAGATTCTAAAATTCGATAGAGGCGGAGAATATGAATCAAATGATTTTAGTGAGTTATGTGCTAAATTTGGTACAATCCATCAAACAACAGCACCATATACTCCTCAGCAAAATGAAATTGCTGAACGGAAGAACAGAACTTTGAAGGAAATGGTCAATTCCATGCTCGTAAGTTCTGGAGCTCCGCAGAACTTGTGGGGGGAAGCTCTATTAACTGCAAATTATATTCTAAATAGAGTACCCCACAAGAAACTTGGTCTATACCATTTGAGTTATGGCATAGAAGGACACCTTCCTACCATTACCTCAAAATGTGGGGGTGCCTTGCAAAGGTACTAGCACAATTACCTAAAAAGACTAAGTTGGGAGCAAAAACTATGGACTGCATATTCATAGGCTATGCCTTGAATAGTAGTGCCTACAGATTTCTGGTTCATAAATCAGAGATACCAGATATTCATGTAAACATGATTATCGAATCTAGAGATGATGTGTTCTTTGAAGATATTTTTTCATATAAACGGGAAACAAATAAGACTTCTGGGAAAAGAACATATGAGATGGCGTTCAGGGACGAAAGCCCCGAGGAACCGATTGTTAATGTTGAAATTGAACCAAGAAGAAGTCAGAGATCTAGAATCTCAAAATCTTTTGGTTCAGATTTCATAGCATATGCTATTGAAAGCGAACCTCAAACATTTAAAGAGGCTATGTCAACCCCAGAAGCACAAATGTGGAAAGAAGCTATAAATAGTGAAATAGAATCCATACTAAGTAATCATACTTGAGAATTGGCAAACTTACCTCCTGGCAGTAAACCAATTGGGTGTAAGTGGATTTTTAAAAGAAAATTAAAACCCGATGGATCTATCGATAAGTACAAGGCTAGATTAGTAGCCAAAGGTTATCGACAAAAAGGACTTTACTACTTCGATACTTATTCACCAGTAATAAGAATAACATCCATTCGGATATTGATTGCAATTGCAGTATTGCATAACTTAGATATCTATCAAATGGATGTCAAGACTGCATTCTTAAATGGTGAATTAAATGAAGAAATATATATGGAGCAACCTGAAGGATTTATAGTCAAGGGCCAAGAACACAAAGTGTGTAAATTGGTAAAATCCTTATACGGTCTAAAGCAGGCTCCAAAACAATGGCATGAGAAATTTGATAGTGTCATGATCAAAGATGGATTCACTATCAATGAATGCGATAAGTGTGTTTACACTAAAACAGTTAGAAATGCATGTATCATTATTTGTCTCTATGTAGACGACATGTTGATACTTGAGACTAATATTAAAATTATTAAGTCCACTAAAAGAATGTTATCCAACAGTTTTGACATGAAGGATCTGGGGGTTGCTGATGTAATTTTAGGAATTAAAATCACCAGAACACTAGATGGAATCAATCTATCTCAATCTCACTACGTGGATAAGATGATAGAAAGATTCAAGGATCATGGGATAAAAGAGAATACTAATCCTTTTCTCCCACACGTCCACCTTTATAAGAATACAGGAACTAGAATATGCCAGTTGGAGTATTCTCAGATTATCAGAAGTCTAATGTATTTGATGAATTGCACTAGACCCGATATTGCTTACGCTGTAAGCAAGTTAAGCAGATACACTAGTAATCCTAGTGATCAACATTGGACTGCTCTACTACGAGTATTGGGTTACGTATCACATACCAAGGAATCTGCCTTGAGATATGGACAGTATCCCACTTGTACTTGAAGGATACAGTGATTTACTCTAGCGGATACGTATTTACTCTAGGAGGAGGAGCGGTATCTTGGAAATCTTCTAAGCAAACATGTATTGTCCGTTCCACTATGGAATCGGAATTCATAGCCTTAGATAAGGCGGGAGAAGAAGCAGAATGGCTTCGACAATTTTTGAAAGATATACCATTATGGTAAAAGCCAGTGCCCGCTATATGTATACACTGCGATAATCAAGCAGCTATATCTAGGGCACAAAATGTATATACAACGGTAAGTCTAGACATATTCGTCGTAGACATAATACTGTGAAGCAGTTGCTCTCAAATGGAATTATCTCTATTGACTTTGTCTCGTTAAAAGATAATTTAGCGGATCCGCTTACTAAAAGTTTAAGTGGAGAGCGTATAAACTGCGCATCGAGGGGAATGGGTCTAAAAGCCTAACCTTACCGAGTCAGCTTAATGAAAACCTCACTTAGCGACTGGAGATCCCATGGACTAAGTTCAAGAGGAAAAACTAGTTATGATTGACTCAGCAAGTAAGCACTTGGGAGCTTGACTCTAATCCATTTCTAAGGTGCACATAAGTGCTTTTCTACAAGTGGATTAAGGATAAGCTTAACGCTTTTAATGATGCCTATATCTTGTTACTAAACAAGTGGAGTAGAGTAGACTACTCTTAATAGGACGATCACCTATGTGAGTATAGAGTTGGTCGGCTCTTTGGGAATTTCTATGGAGGCTGTTATTCCCTAAAGATACTCTCTGAAACCAAGAATGTCCAGGGCCAAAACGGACACAACCGAGAACCAAAGTTGATTTGAAAAGTCACTGTATGAAGCTTGTTGACTTGGCTTACACTAACGTCTAACAGTTCAAGACCTAGTTCACTGATTAGCCAGTAAGTCCGATAAATCTTTCGCTATGGAAGGTTCAAGACCTAGTTCACCTATCCTGATGCAGTTTTTTTTCTAAAGTACCTTTCACATTAGAGTCAGTCTCCTTGTGTGTCAATTCCTTGAATCTCCATTCATTGTGGGAGATTGTTAGAATATGAAGAATATATATATATGTGAATCTTTGAATTGAATTACGGCGAGGTCCGTTGATCGAATCATTGGATGATGGTTGGAGTGTGTTCTCCTTCCATTGGGGATGAATGTGGTTATTTCAATTCCGACTTCGAATGAATGAGATATTCAAGTCTAAAGATTGCCTAATTCAAAGCCAAAATGGGACTAAAGGTAGCTAAAAACATTTAGTCCCACATTGGCCATGGGATGGAAGCTTGTAGTGTTTAAATAGAGAAAATTGAGAACAAAGGGCGTGCCCTTTGGGTACTTGGAGTTTTCGGGCTCAGGTTCGGGATCGGGACCGGGTTCGGGTTCCCTACCCAGCCTGGTTCTTTTTGAACTGGGTCTCACGGGTATGGGTTACGCGAAGCATACCCGCTCCGCTATCCGGATCCGAACCGCCCCGCCAACGGACCCGCTCCGTCCGGATCCGAACCGCTCCGCCAACGGCTGTCGCAGCAGTTGGACGGCCAACGGTTGCGGTGGTTGGGTTGAACCGTTGCAACGGTTTAGACCGAACCGTTACAACTATTCGTTGGGTTCGGACCAGTTGGCCCCTCCCGGAGCGCTATAAATAGCACTCCGAATTCTCAATTGAAACAATAACACACCAACAGCAAGAAATCTGAAGGAGATCCTCTCTCTCTCTCTCTCTCTCTCTCTCTCTCTCTCTCTCTCAGTCTTGAAGTTTCTAAAAGAGGGCTCAGAAAATTCAACAGATTCTTTAATAGAATTGTTGTCTGAATCTGGGACTTCTGAAGAAGAATATTCTTCAACCTTCCTTCTTCCTCTACAGTGGGTGCTCCTCCAAAGTAAAGGAAAATATTCTCCCGAAATTTGTCTTTGTCCCGCTACTTCAATAATCCTGTGAAGGTACTGGTTAACTACGGTTCGACCGTACGGTGATTTGGTAGTGCTATCCAAATACTGTGAAGGAGTGTTGTATCTTGGGAGACTAGCGTCCAGTAACCCGTTAGCACCAGTGCGGGGGACGTAATTGTCTAAAGGAGATTCATTTTAAGCGTACCTCACTCCAAGTACTGTATAAGTGAATTAATTTCTTTATACAGGGGATATACTAATATTCAGTATATTGAGACTGATTTATATCAGTCTAATTGGTGTTTAACCAAGGAAGGAAATTGAAAGGTGGTTCTTAAATTAAGGAACGTTCTATTGAACAGAAATCCTCCCACCTGATATTTACCGACCTGGCCAATTGGATTGTTGATATTTCAGTGATCTTGATTAGTAGTCAGATTGATCCCAGAAACCAACATAAATAATATATCTTTTCGAAGGATGATGAACTATACTCGGATCTAGATCTTCACTGTAGGGAACGAGATGGAGAGTCTTTTCTCTGCTAAACCTAGCCTCCTATGCGTGGAGAATGATGTGTGGCTGCAGAGAGGGAATTCCTCTCTATATATAATCCTTTGATTAGTAGTCTTCCCATAATGCCTCTAACCCTAATTTGAAAGTAGTACTAGGTCCCATCGACTTTTACAATATATTGCACTTATTAGACGCACCTAATATCTTGACTAACATAAGTTGCACGTGTGTTATGATATGTGATAGAAAATAGGGTATGAATCGAATCAGGAAATATCTTACAGATATTGCGTGGACCTTTTATTTTTGTAGTTGTCAGAAATATAACCCCCACAGGATTGCGACACGTGGCAGGCCTAACGAATCATACCATCACGAGTCTCAGGTTTTGTACAGCAGATCTCACGCGACCACCTGGCTGCCAGAGCGGTTATAACCAGTAGGCACGTGGGGCTATAGGCGGATCTAGACTTCAATCCTTGCCTGCCAACACGACCCCGACCATCACGCACTACGCAAACCAATTACAGCTGGGACGTTATATGCAGTTGCGATCGTAGGGCAAATCCAGAAGCGAAAATCTCGAAGACCATAACCCAGCTCACTGTTTCTCAACTATAAAAATTGATCCCCTTCTCCTATATAAGGGATCGAACTCTAGAGAATCAAATCTGTAATAGAGTGTTGAGCACCCACTATAATCTTTTAGCATTTGTGCAATCTCTCTCTTTACACTGTGATTTTTTCTCACAGTAGATTTTTCTCATAAATTCTTTGGTGTTTACGTTGCTCTATTTTCTTATTACAAATTGAGTATACATTTACCTCTACAGCTTGCCAATTGACTCCTTAGGAATCCATCTTCGAGTCAACAGACTATCGCGATTGCAAATTCCTTAAGAACCTTTTGTCCATTCAAACACCTCACCATTCGTTATATCCATCAATTTCAAGTGACAAGTTAACCCCAAAATTGCAAAGTAAGAGTAAAATAAAGGGGAAAAAACAAAGCAGATTAATCTAAAACGGAGGACAACTCTTTCCACGCACATATAAGGTTTGAAATGACTCAAGCAGTTTAAGTTTTGTTGCAACTAAATATATTAACTTGCAAAAGAACAAAAGTTTAATACTTTTTATTAATAATCTCAGTGTGATAGTCTTTATAGCCCACATCAGATCATGATTCAAAAATTTCAACATTACAGAAATTATAATAAAATTAAAATAAACGGTAGTTTAATAGAGAAAAGAATAAATTGTAGTTTTGTTCTAGCAGACATGCGAGTCCAATAAAATAGCATCAAAATCCAAAAAATAAGCTGGAAACTGGAAAAGAATACAGTGAATTAATCTAACACAGGACGAACTAAATCTGAGATGGACGACGTTGCATGGTATTCTGGCAAGCTAAATCTAACTCCTTGAGAATTCACCCCTAGCTCAAACACCACATTATAGCTTTAAGCTCATTCTGTCCGAACTTCGAAGGATATTACAATGAAGAAAAAAAATGTGGAAAAGAAAAAGAAAATGAGGGATCATGCTGAGAAATTTGTAGACTTCTTAATAAGAAATTAAAAAAAACACATATTCTACATGATTTTCGCGTCAGAAGGAAGATGAGAGGGGAGAGGAAGAAGGAGGGAGGAGCAGAGAAGAGGGGAGCTGAGAGAAAAAAGAGGGATCAATGCTGTTGTTTCTCTCTCACGTGAATGAAGACGGACGGATGGACGAACGAATAAAGTTTCTATATGATTTATAAGAGAAAAATCTCCTTTCGATCGGTTTTGACTAATTCTCTGAGTCTGCATTCTCAAAAAATACACCCACCCCAAGTTCGCTACCCAAACGTCCCCTTATAGCATCCCTTACACGTCCACCCCTTTTTTCCCCTCCTCATCAAATTATCTCTCCAAAACAAGCAAAAGGGCAAATTCCAGTAACCATATAAAACACAAGCACACAGACCTTCGACATTAGTAATATTAAATAAAATCCAGACCACATATTTGTTTAGAATTTACATAGTGAAAACTGCAAATTCAGATTGCGATCGAAGAAAAGCACAATACATCTTTTCGTTTACGAAAATGTCTCCCCTCGGAAAAGCAAACAGTGGGGGAAAAATCAAGAGCGAAGACAGGAGTAGTAGCCTCCCCTCATCCATTCTCCTCTGTATTCTCTTTCTTTTCTTCCAGGTTTTCAAAGGGTGTCAAATGAGCAGTTTTCTTTAGGTTGACCAGATTGAGTGAAAGAAAGATGGGCTGGCTGTTTGAGATATGATTTTATATCATTTATTTTTCAGTATTCCTAAAATTAAAACACTTTCTTCAAGCTTAATAAAAGCACATATTAACATTTAATCTCATCGTGTTCTTTTTCTCTTTAATTTTGTATACATTTAAGAATATATTGTTCTGAAATTCTTGCATCAACGTTAAACCTGGATTTTTTTTTTATCATCACAAATACTTCTTTAGTCTGATATTTAATATAGAGTTTTGTGATATGCAATTGTGGTGGAGATTTTACGTTGTGAATGATTAAACAGTGGATCAACACCACAAGCGATAATGCGTCTAGTGTGTGAGTGCGAGATAATAAACACAACACGGGCAGTAGGCACAAACACAATGTTTTTTTATGTGAAAACCCAAATAAGAAAAAACCACGATAAAGAGGAGGAAAATTCACTATATCTCGTCGTTTATAGGAATTACAATTATGTATTGGTATCTCCTTGAGATAGGATTGAATGGAAGGAAAAAGGGTCGGGTCCCCCCCTCTCCCTCGCTGGAGGGGAAGGTCTATTTGTATTAAACTGTTGGCCTGGAAGTGGATGGGCCACTGGCGTGATTGGCGTAACTGTCATGATCTTCATGTGCGGATTTGTTATGACGGTCGCATTGTTGGCGCTTGAATATTGGGATCACATGCCAAAAATCTCGCCTCAGACCATAACTACCCAGGCTGGAAGGTGTTTCATGTTTTGTGTGGGAAGAGAGGGTAAAATCTTATTGAAAGAGTTTTTCAAATTCTGTTGAAGTTTGGCCAAAGATCAATGCAATTAATGGTGTCAAATATGAAAGCGTATCAGTCGTATCAATGGTGGGTTGCACAGGAGGAACCTAACCTAGTCGACTAGGCATTTGGCTTAGTCGACTAATGATACAAACAGAGAGTTGAAAGCTCTGCTTCACTATAGAATAGTCGACTAGGCCAAATACCTACTCGACTGATAAGGAGCAATTAGTTGACTATGATATTTCCTAGTCGACTAATGCGGCTGCAACAGCCTGTTTCCAAATCTGATTCAGAATTCATTTCTAATCCCAATTAGATGTTTTTGGTTTCCTTTTCTTTTGTGGCTTCTTTGGCAATATAAAGAGGAATATTGTCCCTAATATTTGTAACATATAATTGATTAATTCAATAAGAACTCTCTCCCATTGCCTCGAGGACGTAGGCAAATTCTCAAACCACGTTAAATCTTGTGTTCTCTCTTTCTTTTCTTTGTTTATTTGTTTGTGTGATTGGTGACTATTCTCTGGTGTTGTTGTTCTTTGTCGTGTGGATTCCCAACAAGTGGTATCAGAGTTTTCGGGTTCGACGGGGAGTTTTTCATTCAGGTGGAGCAAATCAATTTGGAGAGTGTCTACAGTTTCGTTTAGAGGTAAAGATCTATGTTTCCTGTTTGAATTTATTTTCACTAATTGTTTTCCACATTGTATTGAGGAATCTATTGAGAAGACGGCCGAAGAAAGTCAATACATGGTTAAATCCGTGAACCAACCTCCGATGAAGATCGATGTTGTAAAGTTTGATGGCATGAACAATTTTGGGATGTGGAGGTGTGTGGTCATGGATGCATTGACGACAACATACCTTGAAGACACTCTAAGATTAAAAGAAAAGTCAGAGGAGACTTCTAAAAAGGATTGGGACAAGATGAATATGACGACGTATGGTCTTATAAGTCTTATTTTGACATAAGACATCAAGTATCAAGTACAATATGAGACGTCTGCAATGAAGATGAGGGAGATTCTCGAGAAGAAATATCTAACGAAGAGTATCAAGTCTCGACTGCATCTAAAGAGGAGGATTTATCACTTCCAGTTGAAGAGGAGACTCTCTTTTTTAAGCACATGAATGACTACAAAAAGCTTCTTACATATCTGGTTAATGTGAATGTGGATATCAAAGAAGAGGATAAGGCGTTAATTCTTTTGAATTCTCTTCCTAATGCTCTGTATGAGACCTTCATCCTCACCTTGATTAATGAGAAACTATCACTTAACTATAATGATGTGTCGGCTGGTCCTGTAAATTATGAATTGAGGAGGAAGGATAAGCAATACTCTTCCAGTAGTACATCAGTAGAGGTGTTAGTGGTAAGAGGCAGGGGTTTCAATTAGAAGGGCAAAGGCGTTCACGGGAGATCAAAGTCCAGACCAGGGTTCAGAGATCTGAAGAAGAACCATTGTGCCTTCTACAAAGAGTTAGGGTACTGGAAGGTTAATTATCCAAGGAGTAAGGATAAGAATAAGAGAAAGGAGTTAAAGACCAAAGCAAATCTTACACAGGTGATCAATACCTAATCAGGTTGTACTTCACAGGTAGATGGATCGGACTCAACTCATTTATATTTTCATTCTCATTCACTCTCCTACCATAGGTTACTCAGGTTATTTTGAGTGGATGATTGATACAGGAGCTACCTATCATGTATGTCCCTATAGGGATTGATTTTCTAGTTTTGAGAAACTTGATGGATGTTATGTTTTATGGGTGATGATCGTCCATGTCATATTGAAGGGATAGATACTTTCTTAGTCAAGATGTTTCATAGGATAGTACAAGAATTGAAGGATGTGAGGTATGTATCTCAACTGAAAAGGAATCTTATCTCTATTGATGCCTTGGAAGCATTGGGTCTTGAAGTATCTATTAGAGATGAAGTTCTCAAGATGGTTAAAGGCTCGATGGTTATTTTGAAGGGCGTCCGACGCAATAATGTTTACTATTTGAAGGGTAGTATGTAGGGTGCCATCGGATCGGATACGGATCGGATATTACCTCTACCATATCCATATCCGCACCCAACCTTCGGATACGGATACGGATACGGATACGGATATTGGCGGATGTGAAAAAATGATATCCGTATCCGCCAAAATCGGATATCAGATATAAATCGGATATTAGCGGATCGGATGCGGATACTAATCGGATATGTTAAAAATGGATATGGTTAAAGATAAATTAAACAGAAATACTTATATTACTTTTATCTCATCTACTACAATATTAAATGTGATACATACTATGATATTATTGTGTACATATCAATACATTCATCGTATTCATTGTCATTTGACTTCTATAACAATAGATTACACGTCCTCCGGTGCTAAATGCCGATTCGGATGCCATGGTTAATGTCGAAATACTCAAAATATCATGTGGTGCTCTTACAAGAATCGAATAATTTTCACTATTACTTTTTCACCAACTCAAAATATCAAAATTTAATACCTTATTCCATTGAAGAATAGTCTTCTCCATACGGATATCATTATGAAGCACGCAACATTCGGATATCAGATCGGATACGAATAAGATATTACTTTTACCATATCCGTATCCGCTCCTACCTTTCGGATACAGATACGGATACGAATATTGACGGATGTGAAAAAATGATATCCGTATCCGGATTAGAGGCGGATTCGGATATCCGCGGATAATCCGTATCCGGTGGCACCCCTAGTAGTATGGTAACAGGATAAGTGGTGATTTCTACAAATTCAGATAATGAGTGCACACAACTCTGACATATGAGGCTCGGACATACAAGAGGAAAAGTCTTTACAAGCTCTTGCAAAGTAAGGTTTATTGAAAGGTGCCAATACCTGCAAATTGAAATTTTGTTAACATTGCATCATTAAAAAGAAGAACAATGTGAGATTTTGCACCGTAACTCATTGCACTGAGGGATCTGGATTATGTTCACAAAAATGTCGGAGACCTACCAAGACGACATCTATTGGTGGTTACCATTACTTTGTGTCTTTTATAGATGATTACTCTAAGCGATGTTGGGTATATACCATGAAGCACAAAGGGAAGTCATGGAGTTATTGTGGAGTGGAAGATGAACATGGAAAAGAATATAGGAAGAAAGATCAAGGACCGTTCAGACAATAGAGGAGAGTATACAAGCGATCCTTTCCTACAGCTATGTCGCGATGAGGGCATAGAAAGGCACTTCACAGTTAGAGAAATACCGCAACAAAATGGGGTGGATAACAAGATGAACATGACCATGCTAGAGAAGGTCCATTGCATGTTATCCAATGCCAGCATATTGAAATCTTTTTGGGCTGAGGTATTGGTGTATGCTTCCCATCTCATTAACAGGTTGCTTTCGTCTGCAATAGGAGGTAAAACTCCTCTAGAGGTTTGGTCAGAAAAGTTGCTCAGGATTATGATTTGCTCTGGGTATTTGGGTGTCCGACCTACTATCATATCAAGAAAGACAAGTTGGACCCAAGGGCGAGAAAATGTGTGTTTGCAGGATTCAAGAAAGGAGTAAAAAGTTATAAAATTTGAGATCCAAAGGACATGAAATTTATCTTGAGTAGAGCGTCACGTTTGATGGGGCTTCAATGGTAAAGCCTACAAACTCTCAGCATGTGGAGAGTGAGACAGCCAACAGGATTGCAGTAGTTGGAGAATGATGCTACTTCACGGTCTCTAAAAAGATCAGTATCATTTCAGGTCATACCTTCAGTGACACAGAGAGGTGATCAGGTAGCTAAACAAGATGTTGATAATGATGAGGATCAAGGACAGGCTATAAGTAATGTTCAAGAATCCATTGCAGTTGGAAGAACCCGGAGAAATCCACGTAAGCCCAGTTGGCTCACTACTAACATGATCATGACCTATGCTCTCTCAATCGTTGAGGAGGCAATTTCGTCTACTTATAAGAAAGCTGAAATCAGTTCAGTGTCCAACATGTGGAAGGATGGCATGATAGAAGAGATGAGTTCTCTACACAAGAATGGCAATTAGGAACTATCAGAGTTGCCCAAGGGAAAGAAAGCAATCGGTTGTAAGTGAGTATTTGTAAAGAAACAAGGATTTTCATATGGTGATATTGTACTCTATAAAGCCAGATTGGTAGCTAAAGGCTGCGCTCAATGAGAAGACATAACTACAACGAGGTATTCTCACTTGTTGTAAAACACTTGTCTATTCAGATTTTGTTGGTACTGACAGCATAGTGCGAGTTGAAACTTGATCAGCTTGATGTGAAGACCGTCTTTCTCCATGACGATCTTGAAGAGGAGATCTACATATCTCAGCTGACGGGTTTCAAAACTACAGGAAGGAGAATATGGTATGCAAACTGAAGAAATCATTGTATGGAATAATGCAATCTCTAAAGCAGTGGTACAAGCGCATCGATAGTTTCATAAGAGAAAAGAGGTACACAGGAAGCCATTACGACCCATGTGTATATTACAATAAGCTACATGGTGGTGAGTACATTTATCTACTCTTGTATGTGGATGATATACTCATCGCTTCTAAGAGCAGATCTATTATTGATAAATTGAAGAAAGACTTATCTTTCAAATTTGAGATGAAAGATCTAGGTGAAGCAAAGAATGTGCTATGCATGAAAATTGAGCGAGACTGGAAGAGAAGCAAGGTTAGCTTGACACAGAAGGGGTATTTGAAGAAGGTACTATACGCGTGGGAAAATATATAAGCTCGTGTAAGATTTTCTTGAATCAATTGAAAAATTACAACGGACTGATACTCCAGTTACAAGGGAGGGAGGATGTTGAGTCTTGAATCCTCCCTTTGTTTAATGCTGGGTTCTTCAAGTGGCGATGGAGAGTGAATCTTGTTCTCCGTTGACCAGGTGAACGTCGAGACTTTTCGGGGGTCTTCTCTTCGGATGGCAGACGGAGTAACACAACTCTGTCTACTAAAACTCTCAAAGAGATGATAAGCAAAGGTAACTTATACGCAGCAAGTTAGCTAAAGAGCTAAACTCTCTCTGTGTGTCTCTCTTTCTCTTTTCTTCTGATCGATCCTGGATGCCCATCCCTCGTAGCAACTGGGCTATTTATAGAGGTTTCAGGGGTGAACGTGCCCCGTAAAAACACTCCACAATGAGGGGTTAACTTTCCCGTTATGTGGGCGGTGACTGGCCCCATAACCAGGGCAGTTATAACCGAGGCGCGGGTTTCGACCCTCGCGCCTTGATACTGAGACGCGGGTATCGAGCCTCGCGCCTTGATGCTGAGACGCGGGTTTGGACCCTCGCGCCTTGATGCTGAGACACGGGTGTCGAGCCTCGCGCCTTGATGCTGAGACGCGGGTTTGGACCCTCGCGCCTTGATGTTGAGACGCGGGTGTCAAGCCTCGCGCCTTGATACTGAAACGCGGGTGTCGAGCCTCGCGCCTTGATACTGAGACGCGGGTGTCGGGCCTCGCGCCTTGATGCTGAGACGCGGGTTTGGACCCTCGCGCCTTGATGTTGAGACGCGGGCAATATTAGCCTTGCGTCTAGAACTTGGAATTCTGCTTTTTAATGGCTTATCTTTTAGTGATTTTTAGACAGCCTACAGAACCCCCTCCAAAGTTTTCGACATTCCGCAGTTAAGTGGGACGGATTTCGAAATACTTTGGACTCTAGCTGATCTCACCCTTATGACTGGACTGTCAATACTCTGGGCTTGATCTTATCTGGAGTATGGTCTTCGTGAGTGTACTGTGGAACTCTTTGAAGCCGCCAAAGTTGATCGTGTTGAGTGTCTAGATACACAGTCTAAACCTCCCCGATTACTTTAAGTCTGTCGTGGGTAAACTTTACGCCAGGAGTGGATGGTCGTCTGCTTAGGCCAGTGTACTGTTGAACTGTTTTACAGAAGCGAGGACTGAACGCCAGTTCTTTTGAGACGCAGGGATAGTATTGCTTAAAAGACGCGACTTTCATAGGGTGCATCTTTAGGAATGAAAACACGACTGTTATTCCATAAGGCAGACACGATTTTTGGCTGGGTTGGAAGGAAGCGAACTTCAGAGAAACGCATCTTTTGGAGTAAAGACGCGACTTTCTGGACGCAGCTTGGCCGTGCTGGAAAGATGCGTCCATTGAAGAGGCGCGACTGTTGAGTGTGAATCCGTGCCATGCCATGAGTGCACTACCACGTGTCCTGTAGAACCGACGGGACACCTTCTTTTCTGACGTGCGAACTTCATGCTGCATTAAATGCACTGTCCACGCGTCAGGCGGTGATTCGACGTCGAGCCAAGCGCCGCGTATCTTTGCGAATCATCGTGCCTATAAATGGCAACAGTCATCGAGAGATTCATCATTAGTCTCTCCGTCGTCTACGAGCGCCTTTGTTAGGGTTTGAGAAAAGAACTTCTTTGTTCTCTCTTCTTCCATCTAACATCAGATTCTTGACTCGCAATGGCACCCAAGGCCAAGCAAACTGCTTCGTCTTCAAAGGCGGTTGTCGCCAAAACTCAAAGGGGCGGTTCCTCCATGCAGGAAGCCCCTATCTCAGGTATAATGCCCTTTGGACTTAATGCTCGCCATTAAAAGGGTTTACAGAGTTCTTTGTAACTCTAAAAATCCCTTTTTTAAAGGAGACTCGTCAATTAAAAGGGTTTACAGAGTTCTCGTAACTCTAAAAATCCATTTTTTGAAGGAGACTCGCCAACGCAGATTCGAAATCGTGTTTGATTCTTAGACGCGGCGGTCTTTAAGTTGATAAACCAGGCGCGGGTTTGATGACCCTGCTGCTTTTATCTGCTCGAGTATGCGTTTGTTTGTTGAACACAAGGCCCCAGTAAGCCTTGCGTTCCGGACTCATCACTTAGAATGTTTCTAATTGTGAAAGATTCGGACGCATACTTGGTTCTTGCGTTTTGTGGCATCAGATGCTGGTTTTCATGAATCTTGCGCCTGAGTCCAAGTACCTAGAGAATTTTCATAAGTCTTGAATTTTCAAAACGCGGATTCCATGTTGGCCTCACGGTCTTCGGGTCCGGACGCGGATTTTGACAATCTCTGCGTCTGGTATCTCTTCTGCGTCTGAATTATAGACACTTAACCGTTTTCGTTTAGATTTTTGATTAAGTGTCATTTTCTTATGCAGTGCGACATTCCTCCGACCCACTTACTAAGAAGTGCCACTTCGGGCACGTAGGTGGTGTTGACTGCGATTTAACCTTTGTGCTGCAAAGGACTGCTCCCGTGACTGCCGATAAGTCGAAGGATCGAAGGGAAAAGCTCTCCAATGTCGACCTGGCGACCCTCCGGGAACTTATGACTGACGCGGCATTTACGACAAATTCGCGCGTCCCGATGAAGAAGCCAGCCTTCTTCTTTGGGGACAAAATTAGCGAGGGTGGTTATACCTTGCATGACGGAGATTATAAATGGCTTCGTCAGATAGAGGGTAGAAGGTTCTTTCTTCCCAACATGGAGAGAATGTACCCCTTATCTTATCTCCAGCACATGTCTGTCCCTCGGCCAATGGCATGGGAGATTACCCGACCTGTCCCCGAAGTTTCTCTCGGCACCCTGGGCTCCAGGAGGGTATATAATGCTGGTCATGAGAAGGAGGTTTTCGGCCTGTTTCCTGGGCTGCTCAGGTCCGATCACCCAGTAAGAGAAACTCCTAAACTCAGAACCACCTTCATCAATGTATTCATGAAAGCGGGGGGTGATTTTTCGGTCGATTTCCGTCCGCTCGGGTGGTTCATTCCACTGAGAAGTACTGGTGCGGCAGGATGGTGAGCTTTGTCCTTGCCGATCTTGGAGGTCTGCTGGAGCATGTGGAATTGTACCAAGCGGTCAGGGCCGTGCAGTATGACATTCCACCGAGTTCTCAAAATTTCTTTGGGATTCTGGAGCGTTACAACCCTCTGACGGGGACATTCTTTACTCCAGTCAGAGAGATGGGTCTTGCCCTGTAACACCCGCTCCCAGAATACGTACTTAGTTGCGTATTCAGATTTTTTGATAGTATTTTTCGATTTACTTCCTGTATTTATTTTGTATTATGAATTATTTATATGATCGTTTTGTCTTGGATCCGGATTCGTGGACTCAGAGACTGCCCTTCTCTGAACCGAGGACCCGATCCTAGTGTATTACTCAATTTGGTCTTTCCGGTAATCAGATTTGACCGATTTCAGATTCAAATATTATTTTTCCATATTTTAGATTTTCTATGATTTTCTGGAATTTTTCTGAATTAAATGGAAAATCTTCAAAACCGGTGTCGACCAGCACCGCTGACCGACTTCTGGATTTTTAATTTACAAATGGAGTCAAATTTGAGAAACCGCTTTCGCATATGTTTTTAGAATAATATTTACTATCTTAATTTATTTTGTGGACATTTTTAGAATTTATCAAATTTCTGCCCGATTTGGCGTCGACCGATATTGACGGCCGATTCTAGGATTTTTATTTTAAAACCTATAAAGAATTTCTTGAAACGAATTTCACCATGATTCTTATAATAATATTCTTGATTTTTGAGAATTTTTGCGGGTCGTTCCGAGATACTTGATTTTCGGACGATTTCGGTATTTTTCCGAAAGTTTTCCGCATCCGCAACCGAATCCCGGGAATCCGCCACTCTAATTATTTTTCCTTTTTCTTCCAAGAAAATATCTTCCTTTTTTCATTTTCTTTTCCTTTTTCTTTTTTCTTTCCTTCCTTTTCCTTCCACCAAATTCTACAAATTTCTCCATCCTTCCATTTCTTTCCTCCAAAAATATCTCCAAAATATCTCCTCCTCCAAAAATATCTTCTCCAAAATATCCAACTCCTCTCCCATCACCAAGGTCGGCAAAGAGAGCCACCTCACCTCCCATTTTACAAATAACCCCCTCTCTTTTCCATTTTTACATCACCTTCACAATTCCAAATCCTATATATACTTTTCCTTCTTCTTTCCACTTCATTTTTCTCTTCACCACTTCACCAAAGCCTTAACCACCATCAACTCCTCCTTCATTTCCACCACAACAACAACCACTACAATTTCTTACCTTCATCTTCTTCCTCCTCCATCTCCATGTAAACCACCACAAACTCCAACAACTCCACCAAAGCCTCCACCTTCTCCTTTACCTTCTCCAAAAATACCACCACCATCAAAACCCTCCACAAAACCACCACCCCATCATCTTCTCTAAGGGCCGGCCACCTCCTTTAGATTGGTGCCGAGCTCTTCTTCGTCGGCAATATCTCCGATGATTATTCCGGTAATCGTTCACGATTATTCCGGTAATCATTTCGGTGACAATTGCAAGCAACTCTCCGTTGATTATTCCGGTAATCATTCACGATTATTCCGGTAATCATTTCGGTGACAATTGCAACTCTCCGTTGATTATTCCGGTAATCGTTCACGATTATTCCGGTAATCATTCCGGTGACAAGTGCAACTCTCCGTTGATTATTCGGTAATCGCATGATTATTCCGGTAATCATTCCGGTGACAATTGCAACGACAAACACTAACATCACCACCACCAAGAAATCACCTTCCCTCCTTTCTGTTTGTTTCCTGACGCGGATCTCAACCCCGCGTCTAGGCAATTCCTTAAACGCAATCCGCGCATTCCTGTATTGACACGATGCGGAGCCTATTCCCGCGTCTGTGTTCTTCTTGTGTTAACGCGACGCAGAACCCACGTCCGCGTCCGCGTTCTCCTCGCGTCCTGACTTGAACGCAGACCTTGCGTTTTGGCATCTATGCGACGCGAATTCCGCGTCTGCTACTCCTGCGTCTGCTACTTCCGCGTCCGCTATTCCCGCGTCTGCTATTCCCGCGACGCGACTTCCGCGTCTGCGACCCCGCGTCTCACTCTCAAAACCCGCGTGCGCGAGTTCCATGGATTTCGGACTTTTCAGCATTCCGGTGATTTAGGCGAGTGTCCTCGCTCTCGCCTCCATTTGGGTTTCCCCGCTTCGTCGGGTCGACATGTATTTTAGTCCCTATTTCCATGTATTTTGTATTGGGCTGGGTCCCTGTATCTGTGTATGGCCGAGTGCCAATGACTGGACATGTATTGCTCTGTGACGAATGCTTGTATTAGGGTAGTTTCATTCTTGTACATATATCATGTCTGTGATGTGTTTTACTGCTTTATACCATGCATGGCCAACCCTTCGTGGTCGATTGGACTCTGGGTTTCTACCCACTCCTGGGATGGCTAGTAGCCACCGAGAGTGCGCTTCAACCCTGAGCGTACTCGGACCCTCAGCCTCCGGTCTCTCACTATCTCGAAAGGGAAGTGATTGGGACCGACAGGTCTCTCCGTCCTTCAGCCTCCGGTCACTCACTATCTCGAAAGGGAAGTGATTGGACCGTCAGGTCTCTCAGCTCCGCCTGGTTATCATGATCAGCATTCAGCGCTTTACCACTAGATTCGTCTAGGTGAGTTGCTGCCGGATTTTCTACTCGCACGTCAACCGAGTCGTCCCGGTAACCTCACCAGGCGCTCCAGTGTTAAACACTATTTGCTGTCTGTACTTCCAGCTCGCTTAGCTCCGCTTGATTACGCTCAACTATTACTCTAGCACTTGCAATATACAAGCTTGTTATGTAAACACTTGCCATATACCTGTCTGTATCATTTAACACTTGATGTGTTATCACCTGACCACCTGACATGCTACTACTTGTCACTGGCTCATGTTATACCACCTGTTCCCGGCGGATCCTGAATGGAACTAAGTGCCACACGGAGCAAAGTGCCACACCACATACGTGGTGGGGGCCACCTCTTGAATCTGTGGGGGCCACCTCTAGAATCCATTCCCCTCAGAGCAAAGTGCCACATGGAAAAAAGTGCCACACCACATACGTGGTAGGGGCCACCTCTTGAATCTGTGGGGGCCACCTCTTGAATCTGTAGGGCCATCTCCTGTTATGACCAGTTATTCCCGTAATCTGATAATGATGTTTAATAAGCCATAAAAAGACAACTTACACCTGGTTTGGGGAAACTGATGAGTCCTGAATAGTCATGTTTATGGTGGTCTTATCGAGTCACGCGTGGCCACATACTTGAGGGATCACCTGGCGGCCACCAGGGATTCCGTGGGGTGTGCTGGCACCCCTACTCCTGATTACTCTTGCCGAGTATGCACACGCCCTAGGCCTATTTCTATGGGATCTGCGATACTCTATTCCTGTTCGGGCGTCCATAAGTCCCGGTACCTAGCGGTACGTTCCGGCTCAGCACCGGATACTCCTGAACCGTTGTCCCGGGCATGTACGGGGCCTATTCTAAACATGATTCGTCAAACAGCATCAGTTTCCAAATAACTTGCTATATAAGTTGTAAGTGAAAGTATGTGGAATGGGATACATACTAAAACCTACAACTTAGACGGCCATAATTAAAATAACATGCTGATATGGATTTGTTGTGTTGTTTTTTAACTCGGGCTGTACGCGTTCAGGTTACGGTAACATGAGGTAAAGGTATATAGATGAGGGTTTTCTTGTTTGGATTATTCCTTCGAGGTACTAATCTCATGGAGCCGTGACCTAAACCTGTACAATTGGATTTACTCGTAATCAGTTTTTTATTCGGTTTTATCGGTTTTATGTTAGCTTAGGAGATAACTAGTGTTGCCCTATCTACCTGACTTCTCATCTCTATACCTGTTCTTATCATATTATACCATGCGTATTCTCTACTGGATGTCACCTGCTATACCCCTCTTGTTCCTATAACGCATGTCCTCACAAACATGATTTTCTATGCATGTTAATGTCTTGGATTTATCAATACACTTGTACTTATCTCAGTACGCCATCTGGCATTTGTATCACCACTCGCCTGGGGAGTTTCATCTGACTCCCCTGGATCCTCATGTTCAGGTCATGGAGCTTGGAGCGTGTGGATTCTCCCAGTTGCTGATCAGAGTGGCGCAGTGGTAGCGTGAATCATCAGCAGACCGTCCAGAGCTCCATCCTTCCAGGCCCCCTTGTTCGGCTCTAGAGTTTTCCTGTTATGACTCTGAGCCTGCTTTTGTACTATTCATACTTGTACCTTTCCTTGTACTCTCGCAATTGCGCATATCAGTGATGTAATATTCATGTAATATTGGATCATCTCTGGTGATAACTTTGTAATTGTACTCTTATGTTAGAATGTATAATGCACCACGTGCTTCCGTACTCTGATTCTTGCCTGTAATGATGCTTAGCGTATATACGTGAAGGTATTTCTGACTTGCGTATATACGTTGCAGTAACGTCTCCGTACCCGCAGGATCGGGGCGTTACAAGATGGTATCAGAGCCTAGGTTCTCGCATCCTCAGTACGTCCAGATGGCAAATTAATGGTAAAGAAATTTGCAACTGGAATGCATGAGTCCTGGTTATACAATCCAACTACAAATACAGGGTTATCTATTCTTTCTTGATCATCCTTCCTTTGATTCCTAATCCCTTCCATATATCCACTGTTTTGATTTTTCGAAGCCTTTATACCAACTTAAGATATGAATAGACTAGAGGGGTAGTGGCTAGTTCTAAATGAAGCTATGATATGAACTTTCGGCCAATTCTATGAAGTTCGGGTATTCTCAGAATGGATCTGCTATTGGGTTATCTTTCAGAAGTCAGCAGTCGGCATTCTCAAGTATCGGTGTTCTTTATTATGCTCAGTATTATCAGGGTTTTCTTTATCTTCCAGATTCTGGCAACGACATCAGATCCGTATTATTGGTACCCTTCAAAGACTTATACAGCCAGAAATGCAGAAGATGTCTATTTTCTGATTATGGTTCAATCAACTTGAGAGCCCTACCTATAGTGCTTCATATCTTAATTGGTATAAATCCGCCTTTGTCCCCTTTGTGTTCATTTTACCCCTTATCGAAATTGCGAGGACGCAATTTTTTGTAAGGTGGATGGATTGTAACACCCCGCTCCCAGAATACGTACTTAGTTGCGTATTCAGATTTTTCGATAGTATTTTTCGATTTACTTCCTATATTTATTTTGTATTATGAATTATTTATATGATCGTTTTGTCTTGGATCCGGATTCGTGGACTCAGACTCTGCCCTTCTCTGAACCGAGGATCCGATCCTAGTGTATTACTCAATTTGGTCTTTCCGGTAATCAGATTTGACCGATTTCAGTTTCAAATATTATTTTCCCATATTTTAGATTTTCTATGATTTTCTGGAATTTTCCTGAATTAAATGGAAAATCTTCAAAACCGGTGTCGACCAGCACCGCTGACCGACTTCTGGATTTTTAATTTACAAATGGAGTCAAATTTTGAGAATTTCTTTCGCATATGTTCTTAGAATAATATTTACTATCTTAATTCATTTTGCGGGCATTTTTAGAATTTATCAAATTTCTGCCCGATTTGGCGTCGACCGATATTGACGGCCGATTCCAGGATTTTTATTTTAAAACCTATAAAGAATTTCTTGAAACAAATTTCATCATGATTCTTATAATAATATTCTTGATTTTTGAGAATTTTTGCGGGTCGTTCCGAGATACTTGATTTTCGGACGATTTCGGTATTTTTCCGAAAGTTTTCCGCATCCGCAACCGAATCCTGGGAATCCGCCACTCTAATTATTTTCCTTTTTCTTCCAAGAAAATATCTTCCTCTTTTCATTTTCTTTTCCTTTTTCCTTTTCTTTCCTTTCTTTTCCTTCCACCAAATTCTACAAATTTCTCCATCCTTCCATTTCTTTCCTCCAAAAATATCTCCAAAATATCTCCTCCTCCAAAAATATCTTCTCCAAAATATCCAACTCCTCTCCCATCACCAAGGTCGGCAAAGAGAGCCACCTCACCTCCCATTTTACAAATAACCCCCTCTCTTTTCCATTTTTACATCACCTTCACAATTCCAAATCCTATATATACTTTTCCTTCTTCTTTCCACTTCATTTTTCTCTTCACCACTTCACCAAAGCCTTAACCACCACCAACTCCTCCTTCATTTCCACCACCACAACAACCACTACAATTTCTCCAACTCCTTACCTTCATCTTCTTCCTCCTCCATCTCCATGTAAACCACCACAAACTCCAACAACTCCACCAAAGCCTCCACCTTCTCCTTTACCTTCTCCAAAAATACCACCACCATCAAAACCCTCCACAAAACCACCACCCCATCATCTTCTCTAAGGGCCGGCCACCTCCTTTAGATGGTGCCGAGCTCTTCTTCGTCGGCAATATCTCCGATGATTATTCCGGTAATCGTTCACGATTATTCCGGTAATCATTTCGGTGACAATTGCAAGCAACTCTCCGTTGATTATTCCGGTAATCATTTCGGTGACAATTGCAACTCTCCGTTGATTATTTCGGTAATCGTTCACGATTATTCCGGTAATCATTCCGGTGACAAGTGCAACTCTCCGTTGATTATTCCGGTAATCGCATGATTATTCCGGTAATCATTCCGGTGACAATTGCAACGACAAACACTAACATCACCACCACCAAGAAATCACCTTCCCTCCTTTCTGTTTGTTTCCTGACGCGGATCTCAACCCCGCGTCTAGGCAATTCCTTAAACGTAATCCGCGCATTCCTGTATTGACACGACGCGGAGCCTATTCCCGCGTCTGTGTTCTTCTTGTGTTAACGCGACGCAGAACCCACGTCCGCGTCCGCGTTCTCCTCGCGTCCTGACTTGAACGCAGACCTTGCGTTTGTGGCATCTATGCGACGCGAATTCCGCGTCTGCTACTCCTGCGTCTGCTACTTCCGCGTCCGCTATTCCCGCGTCTGCTATTCCCGCGACGCGACTTCCGCGTCTGCGACCCCGCGTCTCACTCTCAAAACCCGCGTGCGCGAGTTCCATGGATTTTGGACTTTTCAGCATTCCGGTGATTTAGGCGAGTGTCCTCGCTCTCGCCTCCATTTGGGTTCCCCGCTTCGTCGGGTCGACATGTATTTTATTCCCTGTTTCCATGTATTTTGTATTGGGCTGGGTCCCTGTATCTGTGTATGGCCGAGTGCCAATGACTGGACATGTATTGCTCTATGACGAATGCTTGTATTAGGGTAGTTTCATTCTTGTACATATACCATGCCTGTGATGTGTTTTACTGCTTTATACCATGCATGGCCAACCCTTCGTGGTCGATTGAACTCTGGGTTTCTGCCCACTCCTGGGATGGCTAGTAGCCACCGAGAGTGCGCTTCAACCCCGAGCGTACTCGGACCCTCAGCCTCGGTCTCTCACTATCTCGAAAGGGAAGTGATTGGGACCGACAGGTCTCTCCGTCCTTCAGCCTCCGGTCACTCACTATCTCGAAAGGAAGTGATTGGGACCGTCAGGTCTCTCAGCTCCGCCTGGTTATCATGATCAGCATTCAGCGCTTTACCACTAGATTCGTCTAGGTGAGTTGCTGCCGGATTTTCTACTCGCACGTCAACCGAGTCGTCCCGGTAACCTCGCCAGGCGCTCCGGTGTTAAACACTGTTTGCTGTCTGTACTTCCAGCTCGCTTAGCTCCGCTTGATTACGCTTAACTATTACTCTAGCACTTGCAATATACAAGCTTGTTATGTAAACACTTGCCATATACCTGTCTGTATCATTTAACACTTGATGTGTTATCACCTGACCACCTGACATGCTACTACTTGTCACTGGCTCATGTTATACCACCTGTTCCCGGCGGATCCTGAATGGAACTAAGTGCCACACGGAGCAAAGTGCCACACCACATACGTGGTGGGGGCCACCTCTTGAATCTGTGGGGGCCACCTCTAGAATCCATTCCCCTCAGAGCAAAGTGCCACATGGAACAAAGTGCCACACCACATACGTGGTAGGGGCCACCTCTTGAATCTGTGGGGGCCACCTCTTGAATCTGTAGGGCCATCTCCTGTTATGACCAGTTATTCCCGCAATCTGATAATGATGTTTAAAAAGCCATAAAAAGACAACTTACACCTGGTTTGGGGGAAACTGATGAGTCCTGAATAGTCATGTTTATGGTGGTCTTATCGAGTCACGCGTGGCCACATACTTGAGGGATCACCTGGCGGCCACCAGGGATTCCGTGGGGTGTGCTGGCACCCCTACTCCTGATTACTCCTGCCGAGTATGCACACGCCCTAGGCCTATTTCTATGGGATCTGCGATACTCTATTCCTGTTCGGGCGTCCATAAGTCCCGGTACCTAGCGGTACGTTCTGGCTCAGCACCGGATACTCCTGAACCGTTGTCCCGGGCATGTACGGGGCCTATTCTAAACATGATTCGTCAAACAGCATCAGTTTCCAAATAACTTGCTATATAAGTTGTAAGTGAAAGTATGTGGAATGGGACACATACTAAAACCTACAACTTAGACGGCCATAATTAAAATAACATGCTGATATGGATTTGTTGTGTTGTTTTGTAACTCGGGCTGTACGCGTTCAGGTTACGGTAACATGAGGTAAAGGTATATAGATGAGGGTTTCCTTATTTGGATTATTCCTTCGAGGTACTAATCTCATGGAGCCGTGACCTAAACCTGTATAATTGGATTTACTCGTAATCGGTTTTTTATTCGGTTTTATCGGTTTTATGTTAGCTTAGGAGATAACTAGTGTTGCCCTATCTACCTGACTTCTCGTCTCTATACCTGTTCTTATCATATTATACCATGCGTATTCTCTACTGGATGTCACCTGCTATACCCCTCTTGTTCCTATACGCATGTCCTCACAAACATGATTTTCTATGCATGTTAATGTCTTGGATTTATCAATACACTTGTACTTATCTCAGCACGCCATCTGGCATTTGTATCACCACTCGCCTGGGAGTTTCATCTGACTCCCCTGGATCCTCATGTCCAGGTCATGGAGCTTGGAGCGTGTAGATTCTCCCAGTTGCTGATCAGAGTGGCGCAGCGGTAGCGTGGATCATCAGCAGACCGTCCAGAGCTCCATCCTTCCAGGCCCCCTTGTTCGGCTCTAGAGTTTTCCTGTTATGACTCTGAGCCTGCTTTTGTACTGTTCATACTTGTACGTTTCCTTGTACTCTCGCAATTACGCATATCAGTGATGTAATATTCATGTAATATTGGATCACCTCTGGTGATAACTTTGTAATTGTACTCTTATGTTGGAATGTATAATGCACCACGTGCTTCCGTACTCTGATTCTTGCCTGTAATGATGCTTAGCGTATATACGTGAAGGTATTTCTGACTTGCGTATATACGTTGCAGTAACGTCTCCGTACCCGCAGGATCGGGGCGTTACATGCCCTGCATGAGTTACACGAAGTATCGGGGCTGGTAATGGGAGATGCTCCCTATGAGGAATACGTCCCAACTTCCGAGGAGCTGCATCTCTTGAAGAAAGAGTTTCCTCGGGTGTACGAGACTTACTGGGAGGTGTTATGTCACTTCCATATCTGCGGCCAGATAACCTCTTGGAGAACGAGGGGAGTTAAGCAGCTATCTTGGGCAAGCTACTTATTTAATGGTGTCAATCAGAAAGACCAACCAGTGACCCGACTGGCTCCCAGCTCCGACGAGGAAATCGCCGAGAGGATCAACGCTTCTATGGACTCCTACACCACAGGGTCGAACGAGAATACTTTCAAACCTGACACGGTTTTTGAAAGTTTCCATCACCAAGCCCGGACCCCTATCTCCAATCAGGCACTATTAGCGGGCTTCCTCATTTTGTGGTTGAAGCGCTGTGTGGTGCCGACACTGCCACATGAGGTAATCGTTGCCGACGTGGTTTATCCGGCGGTGCTCCTGGCTAATGGTAAGTCCATAGCCCTTCTCCCGGCCATGGCGGCCGGTATTCAAAGCGGGCTGTGGGCCTTAGCTCAGAGTCTATGCAGGGTAGAGTAGGTTGTCGATTCCCGGGGTGAGCCGAGTGTTGACTCAGAGGGAGGCCGATGGTAAAGCATCCCAACCCTCGGGTCGAGCTTCCCTACACATACCTAATGGCTTGGTACGTTATGCACTGTCCCTCTCTGATGACACCAGTGTCTTGGTGTGAGGGATTTATCCCTTTCGTACAGCAGTTGGAGAGTTCAAGCTGATGTAATACTTATATGTACTACATTCGAAAGTGCATTCTAGCTTCTTCGAACTACCAACTCAATCGCTGCTTCCCCGAGATTACTGGTGCATCTTATGGGGACCAATTTGCCGACCTGGTGGGCCCAGACAACTTCACGAGGCTGTCGTCGGGAGTTTTCTGATGGCTGATCAATATTCGGCCTGGGTACGTGCTTTTTCATCAAGGGAATTCATGCACGATCGAGCCGTACATGCCGAATCGCTTCGCCCGACAGTTTGGCTATGATCAGTTATATGTCGGCAACCCCAATGCTCAACTCGCCTTCAGTGAGAATTTGTTTGAAGGTGCTCGGGCTTGGTATTATAGTGTGGCTGGAGGGACGGAGCCACTTTTTAGTTTGCCTCACAAGGGGCCGAAATACCGTACAAGCCTCAGCTTCTGCACATGGTACTTCCAAGCCAACCAAATGCCTGCCTTCTTATTGGAGCACTCATGCATCGAGAGTATCAATGCATCTTATGAAGCAAAGTCGGCGTCCAATAAGCGATCGCGAGGCGTCGATGAATATCGGGCGGCTCAAAAGGAGGCCAGAAGGGTGTCAAGGGATGAGCCGAGAGCAGCAAAGGGTCGACAGGCAGTGCATAAGCGTCCTCAGGGCTCTACTTCCATCGTTGAGCCTACCCCCAAGAAGGCCCGGAGAGACTTGGCGGCCGAAGTTTCCTTGTCCGAGGCCATCCCTTCTAGTGTTGAGGAGCAGAGGGAAGAAGAGGAGGAGGATAGTGCCCCTCTTGTTCGCACTCGTGGATTGCGCAGCAGGGCCCGCATTCCTAGAAGAAGGGAACTTGCTGACGAACCCACCGTAGCTGATGAACCCACCGCAGCTGATGAACCAGAGCAGCTTGAAGTTGACCTGATGAGTAGGGATGACGTTGAGATTCCAGGGGTCTCGGCTCAGCCTGGGTCTCCTTCGGCTCAAGAGAGGAGGGATGAGGCATAACTGCCTGGGTCCCCTGGTATTTTAATGCCCAGCTCATGGGTAATTAACCCCAGCCCTACTACTGGGGTGTTTGGCAGTAAGGCCCCGATTGCCGAGGCTTCTCGCGTCGAACTATCGTCATCATCCTCCGGAGAGGAGGGATATGATTCAGACGATGAAGTCGACTTTGGCGATGAACCTGTTCTTCCAGATCCGAGCAAATTTTCCCACATCTCGGAGGAGGAAATATACGGGTGTGACCCCGTAGGGGTTTTGCCAATAGCATCCGTTGCTGCTGACGGTAATCTTACCGTTTTGTTGACCTAGTTTCCCCTTTTATTCGAGAAAAGGTTCTGACATTTTCCTTTATGCTGCAGGGCTGGCTGGGGGCCGTGAAGCTGCAACTTTCTCCCATATCGAGGAGATGGTACAGGAGCTGGCCCAGCAGGAGAAAGTTGAGACTCCTATTACTGGGATGCCTAAAGAGAGGGCAATTATCGAAGTCGGGGAGACCTCCACCCTGCAAGATTCGCCCAAGAACTCACCATCTTTGGACCCTCAGCTAGGTAAGGAAATATTGATATTTTGAATATTTTCCTTTTATTGTCTTGGCTGATGTTTTGGTGATTTGCAGAGAGTGCTGAGGAAGCTTAGGTAGAAGATTTGGCGGTTAGTGTCTACCCGGAAGACCGTACAGCTCAAGCCTCGACCGAAGACCCTGAAGCAGTCAAGCTTGCCGTTACTTCATCCGTCGTGGAGGTTTCTACAGACGTAGTAGCCCCAGAAGCGCCGGCGGTTACGCTTGCTTCTGCCACACATGTTGTTAGCCCGACTCCTGTACCGGAAGAATCGGTTTACGTCCCTCGCCCGTGATAGAAAGGGGATCGGGGAGCACTTCAGCAGAATTCTTCCCAGGCGGTGATACCATTGGGGAGCTGGCACGTCATGTGGTGCAGCAGTTCTTTGCCTCCATGCGATCATGTATGATCTCATCCTATCTGGGAATAGCTCCTTCGAATTCGCCCGGGTGTTTCTCGGAAATCTAGTTTAGAACATCAGCTTAGCCGGAGGCTCTTCGCCAGCCAAGGCGTGTCTGCTGCTGGTGGAGCAATTGGACATGACTTGAAAGAGCTTAGATCCCTGGAGAATGCTAGCTCATTTCACGAGGCCCAGGAGTCCCTGACTAGGCTTCTTGCTGCTCAAGAGCAAGAGCGAAGGGAGATGGAAGAAAAGATAGCTGAAAAGTCCCGTCTTCTCCAATGTTTCTAGGCTGACCATCGAAAGCTAACTGGCGAGTCAAAGGAGTCCGAGATGGTTATGCAAGCCGCGAAGTAGGTTATCCTTGATGCTCGAGCTACCATAGACAGAGCTGAGGCTTTGATTGCTATCAATGAACAGAAGTTTGCCACCTCCGAAAAGAGGCTAGCGGAGTTAGAGGCTGCCAAGGCGCAAGTTGAAGAAAACCTCTCTATTAATTCCTCCGAGCTAGAATCCCTACGAGTGCAGCTGGCTGCGTAGAGATTTTTATCCGAGGAGGAGCTGCGGGCCCAGGCTCTCATGGAAGCTGAGAAGGCGCGTCAACATGAGATGCATCGCCTCAGAGAACAAATCTGTTCTTTGGCGAACTAGGATTTTTAGCTTTCTCCTCCTTTTCCTTTTGTAAAGAAAAGGACACTCTATTCACCAAGAGTGTTTTGTATTTACTTTTACCATATTTGAATAATAAAAGTCATTGAAATTTTTGTTCCACCTTCATTGCCCCGCTGTAGATGAATCCAACCTCTTAATTGCAGTCTTTGGTTGTGCTCCCTGACTGATTTTGAATAACAAACTTAGGTAGAACTAAGTTCTTTTGATGGGACGCGGCGCCGATTCATAGAGAGACGCGGCTCTGAGGAACGCAACTCTGACCTGCCAGTGAAGACGTGGTTCAAGTGGACGCGAAGGATGCAGCTTTGAGTGTGATTCACTGGCCGCAGTCCTTAACTTTATCCAGACGCAGAATTCAGGATACATTAAGAATGTGGTCTTACGCCCCTTAAAATTGACGCAGACATATACGAAGATGCAATGCTGGGTCTTTGACCTGGTGCAAACCCATCATCATTTCGCCATGTAGACGCAACTCCCAGATACTTGTGACTGCCGTGGCCTTCTCTTATCGAAAGCACAAGTCTCAGAACACTGCTTTATGTGATTTCCAACCATAACCCCCGGACTGGGTCCCTTTTGTGGAGGGGACGCAACCTCGAATCGCTTCGAGAGACGCGGAGAGTTTTCTTAAGGAGGAAGCCATTTTTTTTGAAAAAGGGACGCGGGTTCCTGAACGCGGCTCTCATGCCTGTGTTTTGGTGCAACTTCCCAGGCGTTACATGCAGCCTGTCATAAAGATTTTATCGAATCTTTAAATGTCAAATCATTGTTGACGATGGGGACTCGCACCATTTGATGTTTCCTGGAGCGATCGTCCACGCGTCGGCTCTTCATTGGGCTTGGGCGTTAATGTGTTTTAATGCCAAACCGGCGCTGGCGGTTAGAGATCTGCGTCTTCGATGCTTCCCGAAGCGACGCTCCACGCGTCATCCTTCCATTGGACTTTGACACTCGTGCGGTCATTAAGGCCGACGGTTCTGATTAATGAGTCATTAATTATGGGCATTATGGCTTGCCTATAAATAGGGCTTTCCCCCTTTAGCCGTCCATTACTAAAACTCCTTCTTTTGAAAGCGAGTGCTCTGAGAGACTCTATCTTCTCCCTTCAAGGGTGATTGGTAGTAAAAAATGCATTCTCATCATCATATTTAATATCACATTTTCACATTTATTCATATAATAATGCACATTTATTAATATTTGTTATTTAATGTGTGCAGGCTTGAGTGTTGAATTAAATAAAGAATTAAAGCTTAAAGAAGCCCAAAAGCCCATATCCAAGCCCAAGTCCAAGCCCAGGAGCAAAAATGCAATTACAAGAAGTCAAAGTGCAAATACAAGATGTAAATATTGCAAATACTACAAAGAGGGAAAGGATAGAATTCTATCCAATCCTAAATGCTTGGTGGATGAGGAAATACATGTGCAAGGATGAGATTCATTTTTGAAGGGATTTGGATTAGGGTAACTTAATTTCTAAGTTATCTCGAAAATCCAGAATGAAGAGCCAGGATGCAGCTTCCAGAAGCATACGCCCAAACGGATGGACCAGGAGAAGCCACGCGCCAAAGCGCGTGGCCAGATTCCATAGTACGGCCGCGGAAACGCGCCCCAAGCCGCGTTCCGCGGCATTTTGGATGAGGCTGCCTACCAGATTTTATAGTGAAGTTTATCCGGGACTCTATCACCTTCTGCACCTATAAATATCCCTGCAGGCGCAGCAGAGAGGGCATCCAGAGGGAGATTAGGGTTTTCTTTAGCCATTTTTCTTTAAATTTCAGCAAGTTGTAATTTTTGTTTCAAGCACATTGTGAAAGAAGGAGCTTGTATTTGGAGGCTAGTATCAAATAAAGGTTACCTCTTTCTCATTTCGTTTATTGTCTTTCTATTTATTTTTTTCTCTGTGATCTTCCTCTGGTTTTCTTTTTCTTTACTTTTTGCAATCTTTCTTATTAAACAACGTAAAAAAAATAAATAAATTGAAAAGAAAAAAAAATGATGAACTAATTTCCTTTTGTGGTTTGCTGAAATTCTTAAAGCAACCCTAGAGCAGTTAAGCATTGATCTGATTGATGAAATTTTTGTGAAACCCTAGGTTTAAAGCAGATTGCTTGAAGACTAAATGATAATTAGTGTCCTAATCTAATGTCACAACTTTAATTAATTTTTCACATTTCATGTTTAAGTACTTTGACAACGCAACTTCAAGGTAAAACTTCTCTTGCGTTGTGCTTAGATGTTAGGATGAAAACGTGTTGGATTTTTAGGAGTGCCATTAGTAAGATTCTAAATTTTTTCTCTTCCTTGCATATCTTCTAGAAAACCTAGGATGAAATCCATGTATTCCAATATGATGATCAATAGCCTTAACTTGCAATAGGGTTGTGGTAGAAGATCAGTAAAATCACATCTCTCATATCATATATATATCTCAAATCTAATCTCTTTTCTCATATTTTTGAAGATACAGAGGAATCGGCCGAAAAACTTGCATCGCATCCTTCCCTGAGGATCACGACCCGCTTTGGAGCTTGCTACAGCGGATAGCATTGAGACTAAGAACTCTACACTTTATTCTTCTTATTTACAAATTCTTAAATTCTCAATCAAATTTTGGTGCCGTTGCCGGGGAAGGAACGACACGATTTCCTCAATCTAATTATTTTTTATTCTTTCTGTTTGCAGATACGGAGAACAGGAAAACAAAGCAGCAGCAAGGACACATAGCAACTCTGTGCCTCTGCCCTCGAAGGCAGAGCATCAGAGCCTACTTCTTTGCCGCGGATCCGCGGCCATAGCCGCAATTCCGCGGCAAGAGTAGTTGACTACTCATCAGATTTTCTGCAGGTTGCTCAGAATTGCAAAAACTGCTTACTGCTGTGATTAAATTTCTCTGTGATCACTCTGTAACTGCTAATTAATAACATTAACCCATTTGTTGATAATAAAAAAAAAGATTAGACTCTTGCATTTAGGGCACGTGTCTATTTTAATTTTTTTAATTCTGTTGAAGAGTGCTGGTGACAAGGTACGTTTGCATAGCATATAGATTAGGAAATACTCTTGGTTCATTTACTACTTTCTTGAGTGATTACTTTTCTACAGCTTTACACGTACACAAAAATATCTTAAGCAAACCCATAAAAAAGATAAGGTGGGATTTCATCACCCTTCCTTGGCCCAAAAATCATATCCGTCACACTCACAACCCTAACCTTAAGTAAAATTTGACTAGACGTTGGCCCTAGGTTAACTCGGACTCAATAGAAGATTGACTGAAGGAGGAAAATTGTTCAAAATTAACCCTTGTCAAATCGGTGTCTAGGCAGGGGATTGAGGGCCGAAAGCCTGAAGAACGGTGGTTATTTAATTAAGGAACGTCTCTGACGGAAAAACCTCCCACCGGTCTTGCCACCTGCCTGGCCGATTAGCTTGTGGTTAACATCGACAATAGACCTCCTAAGGACAGTCTAAAGTTAGGAGTCGTCTAGGTCAAGGATTACCCTAGAATAGGATTTTTTGTTTTTCTTTTTTTGGTTGATTGGGTGAACTTGTTTGCTAATTGTGCATGCCCACTTGGTCGAGAGACCAACTTACATCCAGGCTAACTAGGACTAGTTCACCACCCGAGAATAAGCCCGACTTACACAGGCACAACCGCCGTCTCTCCAAGATAGGATCTATCCTATCAGGACCTCTCTTCCTTCCTGCATCAAGCTTACCGATGAAGGTGTTGACCCATTTGAGCTTAAGACATAATACATCAACACCCTTCCTAAATTCCATGGGCTGGAATCCGAGGATGCATACTTCTTCATAAGGGAATTTCAGGAAGTATGTCTCATGATGAATATTCCTAAGTTAGGAAAAGATGACATCAAACTTAGGTTTGTCCCCTTTGCTTTGAAGGATTTAGCAAAGAAATGGCTATATACAGTCTAGAGGTTGTTTCTATATCTTCTTGGGATAATTTTGTTAAGGCATTCTTAAAGAAATTTTATCCCGTTCACAAGACTGCATTGATTAGGAAGAATATCCTACAGTTTAGCAGACAGCCAATGAGCCTTTTTGGAAATATTTCGAACGTTTCAAGGACCTCCTTGCTCAATGCCCTCACCATGGGATAGAGAAATGGCGACTTTGCCAAGTTCTATATGATGGATTAGAATATCAAACTAAACATTGTTAGAATCCATGTGCCAAGGAGGATTTATGAAAAAGAACGAAAATGAAGGATGGCAATTATATGAGGAATTAGCTGAAAATACCATCCAATGGGAACCACCCGTGACTCCGAAAAATTTAGGACTAATGACCCTATTCTTCTAAAGGAGGTATCCATTCCATTAAGGCCAACGTAGCAACTGATGCTAAGTTAGCTGCTGTTATACGAAGACTAGAGGCCCTTGAAATTAAAGAGCCAGTCTCTGTGAACCAAGTCAGCCCAACATCTTCGGCGGGCTGTACTTATTGTCAAGATATGAACCATGTGTTCGAGGAATGTCCTGTCTTTATCGCGCATCAAAGCTTGCCCGAACATTGAGTGCGGCCTTCACAAGGCCCGCCAACAATCCTTATTCGCCTACCTACAATCCTGGTGGAGAAATCATCCCAATTTTTCATGGGGCCCGAGCAACAATGAGCAGATTAGGCCCAAATTCTCCAACAATTTCCAAAATCCGCCCTATCAGCAAAGTTTTCCTAGTCAAAATCCTCCACCCTCTTTTCAATATTCACAAATGGAAACAAGGCTCTCCAACATGGAAAGAAAGGTGGACACCCTAGTTAAAAGCCATGACAAGCTGGCTCAAGTCTTAACTAGGATAGAGATCCAGTTGAACCAGCAAAAGAGACAGAGGGGTACCCTACCAAGTCAACCATTGCCAAATCCTAGGAATCCTAGGCCAGCCAATGAGGCTCAAGACCCAAATCAGTGTCACATGGTTCATACACTCAGATCTGGGAAACAAGTTGATAATCAAGTATCCATGCCATCGGATCCATCTCAGCCATTCATTCCATCTTGCTCCACTTCCATTCCATCTAGCTCCACTCCTTCTCCATCCAGCCCTAATGAAACTGAAGCTGAAAAGTCAGCAGGTCAGGTGCACCAGCCTATAGCTCCATTTCCAAATAGGCTTAGAAGCAACAATAATGCACATATGGAGAAATTATTAGAGGTGTTCAATCAAGTTAGGCTCAACATTCCACTTCTTGATGCAATCCAACAGGTCCCTAGTTATGCCAAATTCCTTAAGGACATGTGCACCAAGAAAAGAAAGACTAATGTGCCTAAGAAGGTTTTTCTAGCCACTAACATTAGTGAGCTATTGTCCAACCAGATCCCTATCAAGTATAAGGACCCTGGTTGCCCCACCATCTCTTGCACCATAGGTCGAGCCAAAAATCTATCGAGCACTCCTCGATTTAGGAGCCAGCATCAATTTGCTCCCTTTCTCCGTGTATCAACAACTTGGATTAGGTGAACTCAACCCGACCCAAGTGACTATTCAGTTGGCTGACCGCTCTATCAAAGTTCCTAAGGGAGAGATCAATGACGTTCTCATATGGGTGGGAGAATTTATTTACCCAGTCGATTTCATTATCTTAGAGACACAACCGTGTCTAATCCTAGGTCCCAAACTCCCGTCATCTTAGGAAGACCGTTCCTAGCAACCGCAAATGCAATAATAAATTGTAGAAACGGATCCATGAGATTGACTTTTGGGGATATGACCAAGGAAGTCAATGTTTTCAACCTAGGTAAGCATCCCTACGATGTGACCGACCAACCTTTGAGGTTAACTTCATTGAAAATATGACGAGTGAGCATAATGAGGAGATCATACTAGAGTCAGAGGAAGAGGAAGACTTAGAAGCAAGTGATCTCAGCCTTGACGAGATCGAATGGGAATCAAATCTGAGTTCTATAGAGATGGGAGATTCTAGCTTAACACCTCCACCTATTGAGCCACCTCCTTCTATGGAGTTAAAGGCCTTGCCTAAACATCTTAAGTACGCCTACCTAGGTGAACAAGAGACGTTACCAGTCATAGTTGCATCTAATTTGACCAATAGGCAAGAGGAGGACCTACTGGCAACCCTTAGGAGACATAGGGAAGCCATTGGTTGGACTATGGCAGATATCAAGGGACTGATCCCTACGATAGTCCAGCATCGTATCCATCTAGAGGAAGGGGTTAGACCAAAGAGGGATCCACAGCGTAGGCTAAACCCACTTATGCAGGAGGTTGTACAAGCCGAAATAGTGAAACTGTTAGATAATGGGATCATTTATCCCATTTCAGATAGCGAATGGGTTAGCCCAATGCATGTGGTCCCTAAGAAGTCCAGCTTTACTGTGGTAGAGAACGACAAGCATGAGTTAGTGTGCAAACACAATTGCCTACCAGGTGAAAGTATGCATAGACTACCGCAAGTTGAACGCAGCCACTAGGAAAGATCATTTTCCCCTCCCTTTTATTGACCAAATGCTGGAAAGATTAGCTAGTCATGAGTATTACTGCTTCTTGGACGGTTATTCAGGGTATAACCAAATCCCTATAGCCCCGGAGGATCAAGAAAAGACAACGTTCACGTGCCCATTTGGGACATTTGCCTACCGTCGAATGCCTTTCGGCTTATGCAATGCCCCCGCACATTCAAACGTTGTATGTTAAGCCTGTTTTCTGATATGGTCGAGCGTTTCTTAGAAATTTTCATGGATGACTTCTCCGTCTATGGAAATTCTTTTGACCAGTGTCTCCATCACTTGGAGCTCGTGCTGAGTAGGTGCACCGAAAAGAACTTGACCCTCAATTGGGAAAAGTGTCACTTCATGGTGCAACATAAGATTGTCCTAGGTCATGAGATATCTAGGGAAGGGATTAAGGTAGACAAGGCCAAGGTGGAGATCATAGCCAAACTTCCACTTCCACGATGCGTGAAGGACATTCGGTCTTTCTTAGGACACGCTGGATTTTATCGTAGGTTCATTAAGGATTTTAGCAAATTACTAGACCCCTTACAAACCTTCTAGCTAAAGACGTGTCCTTCATCTTTGATGATAGGTGCCATAGTGCGGGGAGAAATTGAAAGTGGAACTTATCTCTGCTCCTATCATCTCACCTCCGGACTGGTCCAAACCTTTCGAGATTATGTGCGATGCTTCTGATTTTGCGATAGGTGCTGTCTTAGGACAGCGTAAGGATAACAAGCAGCATGTGATCTACTATTCGAGTAGGACGCTAAATGATGCCCAAATGAACTATACTACCACCGAGAAGGAATCTTGGCAGTAGTGTTCGCTTTGGAGAAATTCCACCTATACCTACTTGGGACTAAGACCACGATTTTCACTGACCATTCTGCACTTCGATACCTTATGCTTAAAAAAGATGCGAAAGCCCGACTCATTCGTTGGATCCTTCTCCTTCAAGAATTCGATCTCGAAATTCGAGATAAAAAAGGTGTCGAAAATATCGTAGCAGACCATCTCTCTCGTGCCAAACGCACCTTCTGACGAGCCGCCCATCAATGACAATTTCCCCGATGAACAACTTCTAGCCATCTCTAAGGAACCGTGGTTTGCTGATATAGTGAATTACTTAGTCACAAACCAAACACCACCTAATTGGTCTAAACAGGATAGATACTGATTCTTGTCTCAAGTTCGGTATTACATGTGGGAAGATCCTTATCTTTCAAATATTGTAGCGACCAAATCATTAGGAGATGTGTCCCCGACGAGGAGACTAGAAGCGTTCTAGCTTTTTGTCATGAGTTTGCTTGCGGTGGATATTTTGGTCCCCGCAAAACTGCCGAGAAAATTCTGCAAAGTGGCTTTTATTGGCCAACTGTGTTTAGAGACGCATTTGAGTATTGCAAAACTTGCACAAGATGTCAAATGATAGGAAGAATTTCCAAATGAAATATGATGCCCCTAAATCCAATTCTAGAAGTAGAACTTTTCGATGTTTGGGGCATCGATTTTATGGGACCCTTCCCTAATTCGTTTGGGCACCAATACATCTTGTTGGCCGTAGACTATGTGTCAAAATGGGTTGAAGCCATCCCTTGCAAGACAAATGACAACAAAGTTGTTGTCAAGTTCTTGAAAGATAATATCATCTCGCGCTTTGGAACCCCTAGAGCCATCATTAGTGATAATGGCACACATTTTTGCAATAGAACTTTTGAAGCTCTTATGCGAAAATATGCCATAACTCACAAGTTGTCTACGCCCTACCATCCTCAAACTAGTGGACAGGTAGAAGTTTGTAATAGGCAAGTCAAGCTCATCTTGGAGAAAACCGTGAATCAGAATAGGAAGGACTGGTCCACCAAACCGGTAGATGCCCATATGGGCATATAGGACTGCCTTTAAGACGATTCTAGGAATGTCTCCCTACAGACTAGTCTTTGGAAAGGCTTACCACCTTCCTGTTGAGCTAGAGCACTAGGCCCTTTGGGCAATTAAGCAGCTAAATTTCGATCTAGATAAGGCCGGTGAGCTTCGAAAATTGCAAATTTCTGAACTAGAGGAATTGAGGGCTTTACCAGGGGCTTGCCTCCATGGACGAAGATGACCCAGAGCTTTCATGCTTCTGTTTGGTCTCTTCAAAAGATTACCACTGTCAAGTGATTTCAATAACAGAAAGCGTCTCCTTGAGCACTTTTATGTCCACGCTTCGATGCAGAGAGTTCAACTCTTAATAGAGGCCTCTGCGGGTACGCCGTCCCGGTTTGCCATGATATTTTTAGTCCAACTAAGTCTGAATTTTAATATCTCTTAAAGAGATTCATCGTCTGGATTTTCTCATGAAGTCTTAGTTGGTGCCTTCCTCTTTTGGAAGTTGCGCCACTGACTTAAACTTCTCTGGACGCGAGTATAGTGGGACTTTGGCACCTGGCCGCCGGCTTTACACATAGAACTCGCGTCTTGAGGCCGCCGACTTAGAAGAATTTCAACTCGGGCTGAAGGTTTCCGGCCTGAATTTTGCAACTCCTGTTCATTCAACAGGGAGATGGCAATTTTCGCGTCTGATTCTCTTCGCGTCTTGTACTTTAGGTGCGGATGCAAAACGAGACTGCATTCAAATTCTGTGTACATCACAGTTTTGATCGCGTCTGTTTCTGCCACCGCAGAAGTTTGGCTCACCGTGCGGATTATTCCCGCGTCTGCAGTCTTCAGCAATAGCTGCGTCTGTCACTTAGTTTTTTTTTATTAAAGTATACTAAGCTTCAGATCTTCTAATTCTTTTGTTTGCTTCTTGCAGGTAGGCTTGATCATCCTTTTTCATGTTCGCTGGGCCCCTGGGAGAATATTTCGACCGGCGAACTTGTTCGATGTTCGTGTACGCGTCAGAAAAAGAAAGAAAGATTCGCTGTAAAATTTCCTTGAATCAGATGAAAGATTACAACAAAACTATTTTTCCTTCCAGTTACAAGGGAGGAGGATGTTGAATCTTGAATCCTCCCTTTGTTTAAGGCTGGGTTCTTCAAGTGGCGGTGGAGAGTGAATCTTGTTCTCCGTTGACCGGATGACCGTCGGGATCGTCAGGGGATCTTCTCTTTGGCTGGTGAAGGAGTAACACAGCTTTGTATACCAAAACTCTCAAAGAGAAGGTAGGCAAAGGGTAACTCGTACGCAGCAAGCTTGTTGAAGAGTTGAGCTCTCTCCTGTCTCTGTCTGTCTCTCTCTGTATTGTCCTTCTGCCGCCGTGTGTTCCTTATGTCCGATCTCTATCCTCGATCTGATCCCCCGTCCCTCCATAACGACTGGGCTATTTATAGAGGTTTCAGGGGTGAACGTGCCCCCTAAAAATGATCCACAATGAGGGGCTAACTTTCCCGCTACATGGGCGGCGATTGGCCCCATAACCAGGGCGGTTGTAACCGAGGCGTGGGTTTTAACCCTCGCGCCTTGGTACTGAGACGCGGGCTTTGGGCCCTCGCGTCTTGATGCTGAGACGCGGGCTTTGGGTCCACGCGCCTTGATGCTGAGATGCGGGTGTCGAGCCCTCGCGTCTTGATGCTGAGACGCGGGCTTTAGACCCTCGCGCCTTGAGGTTGAGACGCGGGCTTTGGACCCCCACGCCTTGATGTTGAGACGCGGGCTTTAGACCCTCGCGCCTTGAGGTTGAGACGCGGGCTTCAGACCTCTCCGCCTTGATGTTGAGACGCGGTCTTTAGACCCTCGCGCCTTGAGGTTGAGACGCGGGCTTCAGACCCTCGCGCCTTGATGTTGAGATGCGGGCGTCTAGAGCTCAAAATTCTGCTTTTTCAATGGCTTGTCTTTCAGTGATTTTTAGACAGCCTACAGAACCCCCTCCAAAGTTTTCGACATTCCGCAGTTGACTGGGACGGATTTCGAAATACTTTGGACTCTAGCTGAGTTCACCTTCACGACTGGACTGTTAATGCTCCGAGTTTGATCTTATCTGGAATATGGTCTTCGTGAGTGTACTGTGGAACTCTTTGAAGCCACCAGAGTTGATCGTGTTGAGTGTCTAGATACACAGTCTAAACCTTCCCGATTGCTTTTAATCTGTCATGGGGGCGCTTTAAGCCAGGAGTGGAACGGTCGTCCGCTTGTGCCAGTGTACTATTAAACTGATTTGCAGAAGTAAGGACTGAATGCCAGTTCTTTTTTGAAAAGCAAAGATGGTACTGCTTTAAAGACGCGACTTTCATGGGGTGCGTCTTTTGGCAATGGAAACACGACTGATATTTCATCAGGCAGACGCGATGCTAGGCCAGATTGGAAGAACGCGAACTTCGGAGAGACGCGCCTCTTTGGAATAAAGATGCGACTTTCTGGACGCATTTATGGCGGTGCTGACGGGGCACGTCCATCGAAGAGGCCCGACCGTTGGGTGCGAATCCGTGCCATCTCATGAGTGCACTGCCAGTTGTCCTGGGGAACCGACGGGACATCACCTTTTGGCGTGCGGACTTCCTGGTTCATTAAATGATCTGTTCCACGCGTCAAGCGATGACTCGATGCAGAACTAATCGAGCCACGCGCCGCATATCTTCGCGAATCTTTGTGCCTATAAATGGCAACAGTCAGAGAGATATCCTCTTCTTCTCCGAGCACATTTGTTTAGGGTTTTTTAAGAAAAAGAGTCTTCTCTGTTCATCTCTTTTCATTCCATCCTTGGATTCTTGATCACCAATGGCACCTAAGACCAAGCCAACCGCATCATCTTCAAGAGCGGCCGTCGCTGAGGCCCAGAGGGGCGGTTCCTCCGCGCAGGAAGTCCTTTTCCCAGGTATAATGCCGTTTAGGCTTAAACTTCACCATTAATGGAAGTTCATGGAACCCCTAAAAAAATATCTTTTTTGGAGGAGACCGTCAACACAGAATATAAACCGTGTTTGATTCTCAGACGCGGTCTCAGACGCGGTCTTTGAGTTGATAACCAAGACGCGGGTTTGATGCCCCGGTGCCAGTGAGCCCTGCATTTCAGATTCTTCACTTAGAATATTTCTAATTGTGAAGGGTTCGGACGCGGACTTGATCCTTGCGTTGCGTGACATCAGGTGCTGGTTTTTTATGAACCTCGCATCTGATCCTAAGTACTTAGAAATTTTTCATAAGTCTTGGATTTCAAAACGCGGGGTCCTTGCTGGCTTTACAGTCCTGCTTCTGGATGAGGATTTTCAGGTCTGGACGCGGATTTTGACAATTTCTGCGTCCAGTATCTCTTCTGCGTCTGGACGCGGATTTTTAAGTCTGGACGCGGATTTTTAACAATTTCTGCGTCCAGTATCTTTTCTGCGTCTGGACTATAGACACTTAGCATTTTTTTTTCTTATTTCTGATAAGATGTCTGATTAAGTGTCCTTTTCTTTTGCAGTGCCACACACTTCCGCCCCACTCTCCAAGAAGCGCCACTTTGGGCACGTAGGTGGTGCTGACCGTGATTTGACCTTTGTGCTACAAAGGACTGTACCTGTGACTGCTGACAAGTCACAGGAGCGTAAGAAAAGGCTCTCCAATGTTGACATGGCAACCTTTCGGGAGCTTATGACTGACGCAGCATTCACAACAGATGCTCGCGTTCCGCTGGAGAAACCTGCCTTCTTCTTTGGAGACCATATCGGCGATGGCGGCTATTCCATGTATGACGGAGATTATAAATGGCTCCGCCAGATAGGGGATAGAAGATTCTTTCTTCCAGACATGGAGAGGATGTACCCGCTGTCTTATCTCCAGCACGTGTCCGTCCCTCGGAAGATGAAATGGGACCTTTCCCGATATGTCCCTGAGATTACTCTCGGTGACTTAGGCTCCAAAAAGGTATACCGTCATGATAGTCATGATAGGGCGGTTCTCGGCCTGTTCCCCGGGCTGCTCAGGACTGAGCACCCAGTTGGAGAGACACCAAAACTTGGCACCACTTTCCTCAACGCATTCATGAAAGTGGAGGGTGATTTTCCGGTTGAGTTCCGTTCGCCCGGTGGGTCCATTCTACTGAGAAGTATTGGTAGGGCAGGATGGTGAGCTTCGTCCTTGCCGACCTTACGGGCTTGTTGGAGCAAACGGATTTGTACCAAGCAGTCAGGGCCGTACAGTATGGTATCCCACCGAGTTCTCAGAACCTCTTCGGGATCCTGGAGCGTTACAATCCTTTGACAGGGACGTTCTTCACCCCGGTCGGAGAAATGGGCCTTGCCCTGCACGAATTGTACGAGGTCTCGGGGCTGGAAATGGGGGACTCTCCCTATGAGGAATACGTCCCAACCACTGAGGAGCTTCACCTTATGAAGAAAGGGTCTCCTCAAGTGTATGAGACTTATTGGGAGGTGTTATGTCACTTCCACATTTGCGGTCAGGTAACCTCTTGGAGGGCGGGAGGAGTCAAGCAGCTGTCTTGGGCCAGCTACTTGTTTAACGGCGTCAATAAGAAAGACCATCCGGTAACCTGACTGGCTCCCAGCTCCGACAAGGAGATTGACGACAGGATCAAGGCTTCTATAGACTCCTACACCACGGAGTCGAACGAGGATGTTTTCGAACCTGACATGGTTTTTGAAAGCTTCCATCATCAAGCCCGGATCCCTATCTCCAATCGAGCACTGTTGGCGGGCTTCTTAATGCTGTGGTTGAAGCGCTGTGTGGTGCCCACGCTGCCACATGAAGTCATTGTTGCCGATGTAGTGTACCCATCGGTGCTCCTGGCCTATGGCAGTCCCATAGCCCTTCTCCCGGCCATGGCGGCTAGCATTCAAAGCGGGTTGCGAATGTTAACCCAGAGTTTCTGCGAGGCAGGGAAGGCTGTCGACTCCCATGGCAAGCCGATTGTTGACTCAGAGGGGAAGCCGACGGTGAAGCGCCCCAACCCTCGGGTCGAGCTGCCCTACACGTACTTAATGGCTTGGTACGTGATGCACTGCCCCTCTCTGATGACGCCGGTGCCTTGGAGTGAGGGTTTTGTCCCTTTTGTACAGCGGTTGGAGGGTTCAGACTGGTGTAATACTTACATGTATTACGTTCGAAAGTGCATTCTGTCTGCTTCGAACTACCAGCTTAACCGCTGCTTCCCCGAGATTCCTGGTGCATCTTTCGGGGAATAATTTACTGACTCCGCAGGCCAAGATGACTTCACGAGGCTGTCAACGGGTATTTTCTGGTGGTTGGTTAACATCCGGCCTGGGTATGTGCTTTTCTGGCAAGGGACTTCATGCACGATCGAGCCGTATATGCCGAATCGCTTCGCCCGACAGTTCGGCTATGATCAACTCTACGTCGGCAACCCCAATGCTTGACTCGCCTTTAGTGGGAACTTGTTCGAAGGTGCTCGGGCTTGGTACTATAGCGTGGCCAGAGGGACGGAAGCAACTTTCCGTCTGCCTATCAAGGGGCCAAAGGGCCGCACAAGCTTCAGCTTCTGTACCTGGTACTTCCAGGTCAACCAGACACCATACTTTGTTCCAGAGTATTCATGCATTGAGAGTATCAATGCAGCTTACGAAGCAAGGTCGGGGTCCGGTAAACGCTCGCGAGGCGTCGAGCAGTATCTGAAGGCTCTGAGAGAGGTCGGGAGAGGGTCGAGGGAGGAGCCACGAGCAACAAAGGCTCGACAGGCGGTGCGTAAGCGTTCTCAAGGCTCTACTTCTACTGCTGAGCCTGCCCCAAAGAAAGTCCAGAGAGACTTGATGGCCGCAGTTTCTCCATCCGGGGACATTCCGTCTGGTGTTGGGGAACCTAGAGAAGAAGAGGCGGATAAGGATGATGCCCCCTTAGTCCATGCCCGCAGGTTACGTAGCAGGGGCCTCAGGATTGCGGAGGAAGGGGAGCCTGCTGACAAACCCACCGCCGCTGACGAGGCCGAGCAGCTCGAAGTCGATATAATGAGCGGAGGTGATGTTGAGATTCCGGGGGTTTCAGCTCAGCCCGGGTCTTCCTCGGCTCACGAGAGGAGAGATGAGGTACAGCAGCCGGGGTCTCCTAGTGTCTTCATCTCCAGTCCTCGGATAGTTAACCCCAGCCCTACCACTGGGGTAATTGGTGGCAAGGCTCCGGCTACCGAGGCCTCTCGCGTTGAACTGTCATCTTCCTTATCTGCAGAGGAAAGTGATTTTGAGGATGAGGTCGACTATGGTGACGAACCCGCTCCTCCTGATCCGAGTAAATTCTCACACATCTCGGAGGCGGAAATACATGGGTGCGAGCCGTTGACGGCATTACCACTGGCGGCAGTTATTCCCGCTGAAGGTACTCTTTTCACCTTCTGACTTGATTTCCCTTTTCATTTTGAAGAGGAGGTTTTAACATTCTCCTTTTATGCTGCAGGGTTGGCCGAGGATATTGAGGCTGCAACCTCCTCGCATATCGAGGAGATGGTGCAAGAGTTGACCCAGCCGGAAGGAGTTGAGACTCCAGCCGCCGAGATGCCTCCAGAGAAGGCAACTACTGAAATCGGGAGACTTCCACTCTGTAGGACGAGGAGGCAACCACTGAAGCCAGGGAGACTTCTACTCTGCAGGATTCGCCCAAGAATTCGACATCTCTGGACCTCCAACTTGGTAAGGAAGTTTTGATGTCTTGAATGTTTCTCTTTTCACCATTGTAGCTAATGTTGAGATAATTTGCAGAGAGAACTGAGGGGCTCAGGTGGAGAGTCTGACAGTCAGTGCCCCTCCGGAAGGCCACACAGCTCAAGCCTCGGCCGAGGTTTCTGAGGAGGTCGAGCTCACTACTCTGTCATCGGCTGTGGAGGTTCCTGCAGAGGTAGCACCCCCAGAAGCGCTAGTGGCTACTCTTGCTCCTGCCGTACCGGTGGTCAGCCCGACTCTTACGCGAGAGAGCCGGCTTACATCCCTCACCTCGTGATAGAAAGGGGGTCGGGGAGCACCTCGGGCGATGATACTATGGAGTTCTTGACACGCCAAACGGTGCAGCAGTTCTTTGACTCGATGCGATCATGCATCGATTTCATCCTGTCTGGGGGTAGCTCCTTTGAATTCGCCCGGACGTTTCTCGGAAACTTGGCCGAGAACATCAAGTTGGCCGGAGGCCCTTCGCTAGCCCAGGCGTGTCTGCTGGTGGTGGAGCAGCTGGGACAAGACCTGAGAGAGCTTCGATCCTTGGAGGATGCCGGCTCATTCCACGAAGCCCAAGAAACTCTGAATAGGCTCCTTCCTGCTCAAGAGCAGGAGCGAAGGGAGGTGGAGGAGAAGATAACCGATAACACCCGTCTTCTCGAAAGTTTCCAGGCTGATCATCAAAGGCTGGCGATTGAGTCCAAGGAATCAGAGATGATCATACAGGCTTCAAAGCAGGCTATCCTTGACTCTCGGGCTGCTATAGCCAGGGCTGAGGCCATGATTGTTCTTAACGAACAGAGGCTTACCGTTTCTGAAAAGAAGCTGGCGGAGTTGGAGGCTGCCAAGGCGCAAGTTGAAGCAAACCTCTCTGTTAGTTCATCCGAGCTGGAATCCCTCCGGTTGCAGGCGCAGGGATTTTTATCTGAGGCGGATTTGCGGGCCCAAGCTATTATGGAGGCTGAGAAGGCGCGTCAACACGAGATACATCGCCTTAGAGAGCAAATCCGTTCCTTGGCGAACCAGGACTTTTAGCCTTCTCTTTTTTTATTTACGTAAAGAAAAGGACACTCTATTTACCAAGAGTGTTTGTATACCATTCTTGATATAATAAAAGTCTTTGAAGTTTTTGTTCCACCTTCATTGCCCTGCTGTAGATGAATTCAACTTCTTAATCACAGTCTTTGGTTGATTGACTATGAATACTGAACTTAGGTGAGACTAAGTTCTTTAAATGAAACGCGGCGTTGACTCATAGGAACTTAAGCAGAACTAAGTCTTTCTGATGAGACGCGGCATCAAATCATAGAGAGAGACGCGGTCCAGTTCATAGGAACTTAGGTAGAACTAAGTCCTTTTGATGAGACGCGGCGTCAATTCGCAGAGAGAAACGCGGGTTTGAGTAACGCAAATCTGTCCTGCTAATGAAGACGCGGTTCAAGTAGACGCGAAGGACGCAGTTTTGAGTGTGACTCACTGGTCGCAGTCCTTAAGGATGCAGCGCTGGGTCTTTTGACTCGGTGCAAAACCCATCACTACTCATGCAGACGCAGCTCCTCTGATGAAGACGCAGTTTGAGCGGACGCGAGGGACGCAGGACGTCATTCATTCTGAAAAGGAGATGCGGGTTCCTGGACGGGTTTTCCCATCTGCGTATCGTTGTAACTTCCCAGGCGTTACATGCAGCCTGACATAAACATTTCATGAGATCTTTGAACGTCAAGTCTTCACTGACGATTGGAAAACCGGGTCGTCCGTTGTTTCCCGAAGCAATTGTCCACGCGTCGGTTCCTTATTGGACTCAGGCGTTAATGCCTTTTAATGCAAAACCGGCGCTGGCGGTTGGAGACCAGCGTCTGCGACGCTTCCCGAAGCAACGCTCCACGCGTTACCCTCCCATTGGACTTTGACAGTCGTGCGTCATTAAGGCTGACGGTTCTGATTAATGAACCATTAATGACGGTTATCAGGGGCTGCCTATAAATAGGGCTCGCCCTCTCCCCTTTAACTATCCAAACTTAGACTGTTTTTCTTTTAAGAGCGACTGCTCTGAGAACTTCCGCCTTCTTCAGAGTTTCTAATAGTGGTCTGCCTCCATGGATGAAGATGACTCCGTGGATGAGGATGACCCAGAGCTTTCATGCTTCTGTTTGGTCTCTTCAGGAGAAAGCGTCTCTTTGATCATCTTTCATGTCCACATTCTGATGCAGAGAGTTCAACTCTTGATAGAGGCCTCTGTGGGTATGCTGTCCCGACTTGCCATCATATTTTTAGTCCACCCAAGTTTGCACTTTGGCATCTCTTGAAGAGATTGTCATCTGGGTTTTCTCATGAAGTCTTAGTCGGTGCATTCCTTTGCTGGAATTTGCGCCATCGACTTAAACTTCACTGGGCGCGAGTACAGAGTTCTTTGGCCTCTGGACGCTGGCTCTGCACATAGAGCTCGCGTCTTAAGGCCACTGACTTGGACGAATTTCCATCTGGACAGAAAGTTTCAGACCCGAATCTTGCAACTCCTGTTCATTCAACAGGGAGATGGCAATTTTCGGCGTCTGAGTCTCTTCACGTCTTGCAGATGCAAAATTAGACTGCGTTTGAATCCTGTGTGTATCACAGTTTTAAATCGCGTCTGTTTCTACCACCGCGGAAGTTTCGGCTCACTGCGCGGGTCATTTCCACGTCTGCAGTCTTCGGCAATAGCTGCGTTTGTCACTTAGTTTTCTCTGTTAAAGTACACTAAGTTGCAGATTTTCTAATTTCCTTGTTTATTCCTTGCAGGTAGGCTTGATCGTCCTTTTTCAGGTTCGCTGGGCCCCTGGAAGAACATTTCGGCTGGCGAACTTGTTCAACGTTCGTCCACAAGGAAGACATCATGGTCCCCGTCGTCTACAAGGGAAGACATCATAATCCCTGACAGGGACTTAACCCTCGCCAAGGTCTCTTCAGATCCACTGCACCAGTCATGCCTGCTGGCATGGGATGGTCAGAGTGAGTATGGCGGCGGGGGGGTTACGGTGGATATAGTGGCAGATAGCATCCCCTTCCTCTCTCACCCCAGAAGTGACATCAAGGACACTCCATGTTTGTTGGATGGCCTTCTGGCGAAGAGATGCTCATGAACGAAGGGTTGCATGGCTTTTTGCTGCCACCGGACCTCAAGAACACCATTGCTCTTAATCAGCAAGGGCTCTTTCGATGTTTACGTCATGCACCATAGTGCAATCGGCTCCAACCGTCGTCACCATGTCCAATCCTGGTTTGGCGTCCTTCAAAATATCCAGTACTTGGAATCACATGCAGCTTTGAGGAGTGAGTGTGACCTCTTAGAGAGAGAGAGGGACTTCTTTGTACTCTTTAATTGTAACACTCAATCTTATTGTATAAGAGAGCGTTTTGTATCACTTTCATATGCCTAGATATAAATAAAAGTGACACTTTTCTTTTTGCCTCTTTCATTGTCTTGAACTTTTTTTTTTGTTTTCAGTTAGACGCATAGAAGCAAAGACTCTTTGACTTTGTCAAAATTATGATGGTAATCTTAATAAGTCAAATTTTGTAGGGAAAGATCCTATTTTAGGAACTTTCACAATACTGTCAGAGGTGTAATATTAACTTGACAGGGATGAAATAATTTTTTGTGGACCTGCCATGTTATAAGAGAAAGTGACAGGTGGAGTATGTACCCCCAGGGAAGGTGAACTTTTATCAAGGGTTGGGGTTAACTTGATTAAGTTCAGCTGGGGATTTGAGGGAAACACTGTTAATGGTGTAGTATTAACCTAACAATGTTTTTAGGCAGACTTGTTATTCTGTTGAAAAGAATAACAAGTGAATCTAGATTCAGAGGGAATCTAAGAAAGTTTTTACCGTTAGAGGTGTGATGTTAACGTAACGGGTTGAAAGTAGTCTTGTCAGAAGTGTGATGTTAACTTGATAAGGATGTGAGTCAGAGGTGTGATATTAACTTGACAGTGAGGGTAATGCTAGAGGTGTAATGTTGAACTTGGCATTGGTCATCTCGGCTTGGATAAGGAAGTCGAGGAAAGGTCATGGCCATAGGTGTATTGTTGAACCTAGCAATGACTTAGACGCTAGAGGTGTAGTGTTAACTTAGCATCATTCGTTTCAGCTTCAATACGGAAGTCTGAAGGAAAGTGACTGTCAGAGGTGTAATATTAACTTGACAGAAGCTTGGTGTACTGTTTAGAGGTATAATGTTAACTTGAACAGTAATTTTGTCAGAGGTGTGATATTAACTTGACAAGACTTGGCTCGTGCCAAAAACAGTTTTGAGGACCTGTCATTCTATTGATGAGAACTGACAAGTGAGATTTGAAGTGCCAGAGGTATAGTGTTAACTTGACAAATTCAGGAGTTTGCTACTCCCTGTAGAGTTGACAAGCAAAGTTTGTACTCGACAAGGAGTATTCATTACCAGAGGTATAGTGTTAACATAGTAATGATTGCATTTGGTGGACCTACCATTCTGTGGATGAGAATTGGTAAGGAATTTTCGAGGAAAGAGTGGAACCAAGTCCACTTAGGATTTTTAGCAAACCCTCAGCTATCAACGGATTTGAGGTACCTTTACCAACTACCGTTTGAGTTGGGCTAGCCATGCTATTCCCCTCAGCATGATGAGTTGTCGAAGACTTATGTTGGCTTAGAAGCCAACATTTTCCTTTATCCTTAGCCGTTGAAGGCGTCGGATGTTAATGAAGAAATCTTCTTGTTTTGATCAGAGGTGTACTTTTAACTTGATCGGTGGAAGAATACCATTAAGGGTAATATTTCTTCAAGAATCTGCCATTGATTGGCATCATCAGTGTATCGCCATTCGAGGTTATGAGGTGATATGATCCATTTGTGTAGACTGACTCTACCACAAATGGTTCTTCCCATTTGGGCTGGAATTTGCCTTTTGTCTTGTGCGTCATCACCATGGGTCTTCTGACGGCTAAGACAAGATCACCTTTCTTGAAAGTTCGCACCTTAACTTTCTTGTTGAAGGCTCTGGTAATTCGAGCTTGGTAAAGCTCGATTTGTTGTTGGGCTTGTAAACGCTTATCGTCTAAGGCCTCCAATTTCTGGAGTCGCTGTCGATGCTTCTCCTCTGTTGTCATCTCTGTTGTCAAGGCGACGCGTAGAGATGGAATTTGGATTTTCAGTGGAAGCACGGCTTCACATCCGTATACCAAGGAAAATGGCGTGGCTTTAGTTGGGGTTCGCATAGTTGTGCGGTAGGCCCATAAGCATTCACCTAGTTTGTCGTCCCAGTCTCGTTGACTTTTTGAGACGAATTTCTTGAGAAGCTTGCCAATGGTCTTGTTGAAAGCTTCTACGAGGCCGTTAGCGGCAGGATAGTATGCCGTTGAGGACACACTCTGGATTCTGAACTTAGCGCAGAATCTCTGAAAAGCCTTGCTGATGAACTGGGGTCCATTGTCATGGACAATTTGCCGAGGTACACCGAAACGGTAAATAACGTGATGTTTCACGAACTTGATCACGTTAGATGATTTTACCTCCTTCAAAGGAATAGCGTCGGCCCATTTAGAGAAATAATCGGTTATTGCCAAAATGAACCAATGTCCTTTTGATGATGGCGGGCTGATAGGACCAACCACATCCATCCCCCACATTTCAAATGGCCAGGTAGAGGTCGTAGAGTGGAGGTACCCTGGTGCTTGATGGATGAAATCGCATGCACTTGGCAAGCGTGACATCTTTCGGCATAGGTGACGGCATCAGCAATCATCTTGGGCCAATAGTAACCCAATCTTTGGAGTCGATGTGCCAGTTTTGGGCCAGGTTGATGGGCTCCACACATACCATCGTGGGCTTCTTTCAATACCTCTTGGGCTTCTTCTGGTGAGAGGCATTGGAGCAAGATCCCGTCATGCGATCGACGATACAATGTTCGCGTAACCGCATTATAATTGAATTTGAGGGCTTTCCTTCGAATGGCAGCCGCCTCTTTGGTGTCCTCAGGCAGGATGCCGTATAAGACGTAATCAATATAGGGGAATCGCCAGTCTTTAAGCTCTGGACCGGTTGACACTTCAAGGGCTTCTTCGCTGATGACCTCCCGTTGACCCCGGTAGTCCTCGAGAGCGATTCTTGGACAATACAGGTCGTGGCTGTAGACAAATACTTTCTCCATTGCTCCAGCTGGAAGAGCTAAGGAGGCAGCGAGGGATGCGATTGCATCTGCATGCGCATTTTGCCTGCTTGGTACATGGTCGATGTAAAAGTTTGAAAACCTCTCGGCCATGTGAATAGTTGCGTTGTAGTAGGGTACTAGGTCTTTATGTCTGACTTCGTACTCTCCATGAACTTGGCTGGCGATGAGTTTAGAGTCGCCATATGCCTCAAGATTTTTAACGCCAATCTCATCGGCGAATTGCATCCCAATCAAAAGAGCGTTGTATTCTGCCATATTGTTGGAACAAGGCTCGGTTAGTGAGACAGCTCGGGGAATCACATAATTTTGTGGGGAGACGAGTACTACTCCTACCCCCGCTGCTATATGTCCCTTTGGGCTTGTTCTCGATGCACCGTCGAAGAAAAGTTGCCACACTTGACCTTCGAACGACGTCTGAGTTAGGCAAACTTCGGCGACTTCATCCGGGAATCCTCGTAGACTTTGGCTGCCCTCGGATCTGGGTGTTCAGCTAAGAAGTCTGCCACTGCTTGTCCTTTAATGGCCTTTTGTGGTAAAAAGTGCATCTCATATTGGGATAGCAATATGGCCCATTTTGCCAGCCGGCCATTCAATGATGAAGGCTTTGTCATGAGTAACCTCAGAGGGTTGACTTTTGATATGACATTTATAGTTTGGCCTACCAGATAGTGTCGCATTTTCTGAATAGCGAACACCAGTGCCAAACATTCCTTCTCGATCGGGTTGAACCGATGTTCGGCTCCGATCATTGTTCTACTTAAATAGTAGATTGCTTGTTCTCATCCTTGATCATCATTCTGAGCTAGTAGAGCTCCCAAAGAATGATCCATTGCTCGGACGTACACCAGGTAAGGCTTTTCGGATACCGGAGCTGCAAGGACTGGTGGTTGGGTGAGGTATTGTTTAATTTCCTCGAACGCTTGTTGGCAAGCGTCATCCCAAATGAACGAGACACCCTTCTTCATTAATTTGGTGAAGGGGTGGCATCTTCCGGAGAGATTTGATATAAACCTGCGGATGTATGCCAATCGTCCTTGTAATCCTCTGAGCTCCTTGAGGTTTTTCGGAGGTTGCATCTTCTGAATGGCGCGAACCTTCTTCGGATCCAAATGAATTCCAGTGGAAGTTACAACAAATCCTAGGAATTTGCCACTGGCTACCCCCAGGAAGGACTTGGCGGGGTTCATCTTCAATTGATGAGCCCGCATGATGTCGAAGACCACTTTCAGGTCAGCTATGTGATCACCTTTAGTGCGGCTTTTTACCGCAATGTCATCAACATAACATTCTACCGTTTTGCGTGTTTGCTAATGGAAAATAGCATTCATGGCCCTTTGATATGTTGCCCCTGTATTCTTCAGTCCGAAGGGCATGACGGTGTAGCAGTATACCCCTAGAGGTGTCCTGAAGGAGGTATGCTTTTCATCATCAGGATACATTTTGATTTGATTGTATCCTGAGAATCCGTCCATGAAGGACATTCGTTCGAATCCACAAGTATTGTCAATCATGACATCTGGATTGGCAGTGGGAATTCGTCTTTGGGACAGGCCTCGTTTAGATCGCGGAAGTCGATGCAGATCCGGATCTTCCCGTTCTTCTTGGCAACGGGGACGATGTTGGCTACCCAGTCGGGATGTTGTTCTTCCCTAATGAAGCCAGAATCAATAAGCTTTCTGACTTCTGATTGAATTGCCTCCATTATTTCTGGACGGAACCGTCGCTGCTGTTGTTTGATAGGCTTTACGTCCGGATTAATGTTGAGGCGGTGCATAGCCACTTGAGGATCAAGTCCAGGCATGTCCTCGTAATTCCAGGCGAAGACGTCTATATACTCTTGTACAAGAGATATTAGATCCTTCTTCTCTGAAGGTGACAGGCCGTCACTTATGAAGATGGGCTTGGGGTTGGCCTCATCTCCTAGGTTGCCTTGAACAACCTTATCTTCTGTGGGTGGCTCGCGCTGTTCAAAGCAGGTATCCCAAAGAGTATTCAGATGTTTGACCAAGGATCTGTATCATATTGGATCATTTCTTCATCTCCGTCTTCCAGGTGGCTTGTTGAAACCATGTTTACTGAAAGTTCTCTGAAGATGTTGCCGACACTGACATCTGACTCCCACGATGACGTGCCTGAAGAGTAATTATGGCCTGATGGCCCTTCAGAATCAGAAGCTGATGGGACAGGAGTTGATACATAGCCCAACCCCTGGCGCGTCCGATGATAATAATCGGGGGCTTTCCCTTTTGGCACAAAGGATCGAAGCAGCGTTCTCCTTCCTTTGCCGAAGTTCAACCCGGGCCTGTTGGTTAGATCGTATCCCATGCATTTCATCATTTTGAGCGCTTTTGGTTCATAATGACTGAACTGAGGGGATTCCTCCTCGCCTTTCGATTCTTCGTGGGGCGGTGGTTCAGACGAGATTCGCCCAAAAAGAATTGGTTTTTGGCCTTTTCGTCTGGCTAGAACCATAAATATAGATTTTTGCGCATTACCATTATCTTGGTATGTCCCGAAGGATGATTTTACTGGTACATGCAACGATGTCAAAGCATCCATTGCCGACCAGAGGTCATCATCTACATCGGTACTAGTATCTGACGGTATTGAATCAGAAGCAAACACAGAAAGGTACGCTAAATCTAATCCTTCATTAATGTACCAACCGCCTACATCGTCGGTGGTATTATCAACATCGAGCTTATCAATGCTCTTTACAAGTGGTTCTAACTCCCACAGACACTCTTCTTTTTCGGGCTCAGTGTCAGCCTCATTACCAGAGTCTGGCTCCTCTGGTTGCGGGGTTTCATTCGTCTCCGCAGGATCCTGATATAGGAGGGAGTCCGTGAAATAATTTTCGACCCCTTTAAACGGATACCTTTCGGTAATCAACGTTTGAACCTTTCCACTCCCGTCGATGTATTTCATGACTTGGTGGAGAGTGGATGGAATGATGGAGTTGCGGTGAATCCATGGTCGTCCCAACAGTAGGTTGTAGGAAGTATCAGCATCGATGACGTAGCATGTCACTTCCGACTTGAGGCTTCCAATCTGGCACTTGAGCTTGATCTTCCCCATCGGACGGGTGCCATTGGCATTAACCCGTAAATGGTTGTCTGGGTAGGGCTTAGACGATAGGTGGGGATGCCCAGATGTTGCATGACCCGGCGAGGCATGATGCTCAGTGCGGACCCTGGATCTACCTGGATGCGATTCACCTCGGACGATCCAATATACCCTGTGAAGTACAGGGGTCGATCATGCTTCCCTTTAACCTGCATATCATCTGTCGTGAAGGTAATGCAGGGAGCATTTGGGAGGTGTGGAGGCAATCCTCTACATCTTCCTCCTTCGGCACCTGGGTCATGAAAACCTCAGCATTTGCCAGAGCTTCTTGTAGAGCTTCTCTGGTCGATTTTGATAGCCTAAGAAGCTCATACAAGGTAATGCGTGCCGGGATGTTGGCTAGTTGAGCCAGGACATCAAAGCGGTAAGGTGTCGTGGATCCTTCCGCTACACCTTTCGAAAGAACTCGAGAAAACCGAGTTTCTTTCTGTTTCTCCACAGGTTGTTTTGTGGAGGGCTTGGTTGGCTCTACAGCCGGTTGTGGAGGGGCTACTACCGTTTCGCTGTACTGTTTCAAGTACGACTGTCCTGAACGGGTCTCTGCCACCAGTCGACTGGGTTCTGCGGCCAGAACTATTGTCTCCTCCTCTGAGTCAGTTAGCGAGGGAACATCAGTCTCTGCTTCTCAAGAGGAGGCACACACCACATTGCAGGATGAAGCCTTTGCCTTGCCTTTGGACTTCCTGTTAGTCACAGCAGTCCATTGCTGTTTATTGACAAGGTCAGGGTGGACCCACATGATTTCCCCTTGCGGTGTAGGGACGGGTACCAAGCCTTTCTCTTGCTGCTGATGAGGGTCTGCGTTGACCACTCTTAGTTCTCCTTTCGGGACAGGGATCACTCCCGACGGCGTCGGGGGTTGCTTTCTGAACTGGAGAACTGACGTCATATTGACGGTCACCTTCTTCTCTCTCTGGTCGGAGCTTTAATACCTCCGCATCATTCAGAGCTTGAAGGATGTCCTTGAAGACGTAGCAGCTTTTGGTAGGGTACCCCAGCATCCTATGGTACAAGCAATAGGTGGGATTGTCGGTCTTGCCGACTTCCTCGGGGCGCCTAGCTTCAGGGAGCTTCAGTCAGTTGCTCTTGTTGAGTAACTTGAAGAGCGAGTCGACATGCTCATCTTTGAAGGAATATTGCTTGTTGGCGCGGGGTTGGCTTGAAGAGCCACTCGCCTTGCCTGGTTGAGATTTGGCGGGAGATTTGGTCTCCGTTGCCAAGTTATCCTTCCACTTTGTTTGGAGGGATGTGTCTGACGCACGCCTCGTTGACCTTTCCGGCCTGGGCTTACCTTCTTCCGCTCTGACGCGGGCGACAATCTCCTCAGCCTGTTCACCTTGTTGGACCAATTATTTCCAGTGCGGCTTTCAGCAACTCCTATTTGAGCAAGGAGTGAGGTTTGGAGGTTGTGGCGGCATGTTTCCACCAGGGTGACCTGGGTCATGCCGCTCGGACACCGGAGTGACACGTTCTGAAATCTTTCCACGAAAGATTTGACGGACTCTCCTTTCGCTGTTTAGTAGCCAAAAGGGTGGGCATTGTGACTTCCGAGTCATCTTCGAAGAAGCGCGTTAAAAACAGCTTCTCCAAGTCGCCCCAGTTCTTGATGGAACCTTCTGGGAGCTTCATGAACCATTCAAAGGCAAGCCCTTTCAGGGTGCCAATGAATAGGCGTGCCAGGATAGCATCGTTATCTACTACATTCCCGGTTTGGGATTTAAAGTAGTAGATGTGTTGGTTGGGTGACCCTTTCCCATCGAATGCTTGAAGGGTTGGGGCCTTGAACTTGGACGGGTATGGAACCAAGTCCCATTCAGCAGGATAGGGCCGGACCACTCCTGCTTCTTGGAGGTCTTTGCGATTGGCAAGGGCCTCGAGTCGTAGCTCCAATTGACTCATTCTTTTAGCATGAGCCTTTCCCTGGTCTTGGTCACCCTTTACTTGCGACGAGGATTTGGACGAACTAGAAGTAGATAAGCTTTCTCCTCGGAAGGTTCGGAAGATGAGCTTTCTCCCTTTTCCCTTTGCCCTTCGACTTCTTAGGAGGAGATTTCCTCCTGTCTTCGAGCAACTGTACAAGCATCTGCTTGAGGGAGTCGATAGATTCCTGCTGAGAGAGAATCATATCCATTTGTGCCTTCTGGATCTGTTCAAACGTCTAGCCGTTTCCTCAGGAGTGCCTATCATGTAGGCGGAGGCCTCCTTCTCAACGGAAGAGTTTGAAGCCCGCGATTCCGCTACGGCGGAGTGAGAATCATTCACTTTAATGCCATGGGCTAAGGCATTATAGTCAATTGGGGGAATGGCCCCAGTCCGGGTGCGAGTGTGTTGATACACCCCTTCCGGTTCATAGTCAGACTCATCCGAGCTGACTGCAGGTTGTTTTCCCTTGCTCCTGCTTGTCATATTTGTAGTGAGCTCCGGGTACTCAACGTCAGATAAGGTTCTCCTTCTGTGGGAGCGCCTTCTTTTGGCTGACGGGAGAATCAGGGTCAGCTGTCTAACTAAAGACTGCTGGTTCACACCTGATCCGCAATGGCACTCAGAGAGCATATGGATGAGCCGTTGGCAGCAACATGATGAAGTGACCTGATTGGCACTTTTTTCTTTGTCAAGTAATCCCTCAGATCCACGGGAGGGGGATCGAAGAGATTAGCCTCGCAACGTCGAAGACGGGAGGCATCCATGTGCTGTACAGCCTGGACGCAGGCGTTAGGGACGCGGTTCTCGCGTCGCAGCTGTACAACGTGTGTCTGGCGTCTCCTTTGAGATGAGACGCGATTCTCGCGTTGCTGCTTGGTGCGTCAGGGCAGAGATGCTTGAGAGAGGGTGGGCTGCTGGGCCCCACGCCTATGGGCGCGTGCCTCTTGCGCTTGACGAGGCGCAGAGGCTTCACCTTGGCGTTTGGTGAGTTAGTCTTCAGAGGACCTAGCTTGAGGAATCTCGCGTTTGGGCCGCCAAACGCAGACTTCACGTGCTAGACGTGGCGCGGGCAAGGCGCCAGATTATACGTCGCGTCCAGCCTCAGTCGGACAACCAGAGGTTCCAACTTGTAGCTGACGCGCACGCCTCCTCTGTCGACGCTCAGCGTTTCGGTTGCGTCGAGGAGGTGGAGAGAGACCAACGACAACCTGATGCTGGACATCAGAGATTTTGACCACGCGGGTCTCCTGAGAGACGCTGACGCGGGTGTTCCGTGCGGCGCGGTTGGTCGCAACGGCAATTGTGCCTGAGATCACGCGGGCCTTCTGAGAGGCGTTGACTCGGGAATCTTGCTAGGCACAGTTGGCAGCAGCAGCGCCCGAGAGAGCTTCAGATCAGGCTTCGGGGCCATTCCCCGTCGAGACCCTGCGGCAGACGCGGGTCTTTGGGCTCTTGGAGCCGGAGAGAGAAACTCTTCGTACTTCGCCTGGTCGAACTCGACAACGAGCGATTCGACCATCTTCCCCTTACGAAGGACATCATCTTGCGCCACGATTTGCTCATCAGTGACAAATATAGTCCCCAGCGGAGTCGCCATCTCTTGTACGCGTCGGAAAAAGAAAGAAAGATTCGCTGTAAAATTTTCTTGAATCAGATGAAAGATTACAACAAAACTATTTTTCCTTCCAGTTACAAGGAAGGGAGGATGTTGAATCTTGAATCCTCCCTTTGTTTAAGGCTGGGTTCTTTAAGTGGCGGTGGAGAGTGAATCTTGTTCTTCGTTGACCGGACGACCGTCGGGATCGTCAGGGGATCTTCTCTTTGGCTGGTAGAAGGAGTAACATAGCTCTGTCTACCAAAACTCTCAAAGAGAAGGTAGGCAAGGGCAACTAGTACGCAGGAAGCTTGTTGAAGAGTTGAGCTCTCTCCTGTCTCTGTCTGTCTCTCTCTCTGTATTGTCCTTCTGCCGCCGTGTGTGTCCTTGTGTCCGATCTCTATCCTCGATCTGATCCCCCGTCCCTCCATAGCTACTGGGCTATTTATAGAGGTTTCAGGGGTGAACGTGCCCCCTAAAAATGCTCCACAATGAAGGGCTAACTTCCCCGCTACATGGGCGGCGATTGGCCCCATAACCAGGGTGGTTGTAACCAAGGCGTGGGTTTCAACCCTCGCGCCTTGGTACTGAGACGCGGGCTTTGGGCCCTCGCGTCTTGATGTTGAGACGCGGGCTTTGGGTCCACGCGCCTTGATACTGAGACGTGGGTGTCGAGCCCTCGCGTCTTGATGCTGAGACGCGGGCTTTAGACCCTCGTGCCTTGAGGTTGAGACGCGGGCTTTAGACCCTCGCGCCTTGAGGTTGAGACGCGGGCTTCAGACCCTCGCGCCTTGATGTTGAGACACGGGCTTTAGACCCTCGCGCCTTGAGGTTGAGACGCGGGCTTCAGACCCTCGCGCCTTGATGTTGAGACGCGGGCTTTAGACCCTCGCGCCTTGAGGTTGAGACGCGGGCTTCAGACCCTCGCGCCTTGATGTTGAGACGCGGGCGTCTAGAGCTCAAAACTCTGCTTTTTCAATGGCTTGTCATTCAGTGATTTTTAGACAGCCTACAGTTCGTCCACAAGGGAAGAAATCATGGTCCCCGTCGTCCACAAGGGAAGAAATCATGGCCCCTGTCTTTGGGAGACGGGGACCGGACCCTCGCCAAGATCTCTTTGGACTCGGTGCACCAGTCATGCTTCTTGGCATGGCATGGTCAGAGTGAGTATGGTGGCGGGGGTAGCGGTGGATATAGTGGTGGGTAGCATCCCTTGTGAGGTCTCAAACCTCCTCTCTTACCCCAGAAGTGACATCGAGGAAAGCTCCGTGCTTACTGGATGACCTTCCGGTGGAAGAGATGTTTATCAACGAAGGATTGTATCCCACCACTTCGGATGGTGAGGTGGAATCAGAAAATTCTGCCACCTTTCGATCTCAAGAACACCATTACTCTTGGTAATGATGGGCTCTTTCAATGTTTACGTCATGCATCGTGGTGCAATCAGTTCCCGATCGTCACCACAGTGCCCAATCCTACTTTGGCGCCCTTCCAAACATCCTGTACTTGGAATTGTATGCAGCTTTGAGGAGTGAGTGCAACCTTTGAGAGAGAGAGGGACTTCTTTGTACTCCTTAACTGTAACACTCAATCTTATTGTATAAGAGAGTATCTTGTATCACTTTCATATGCTTGGATATAAATAAAAGTGACACTTTTTGTTTTCTTCCTCTATTGTCTTGAACTTATTGTTTTTAGCCAGACGCATAGAAGCAAAGAATCTTTGACTTTGTCAAAACTATGATGATAATCTTAACAAGTCAAATTTTGTAGGGAAAGATCCTATTTCAGGAACTCTACAATACTGTCAGAGGTGTAATATTAACTTGATAGAGATAAAATAATTTTTGGTGGACCTGCCACTTTATAAAAGAAAGTGACAAGTGGAATTTGTACCCCCAGGGAAGATGAGCTTTTATCAAAGGTTTTAAGATTAACTTGATTAAGCTCAACTGGAGAGTTTGATGAAAACACTGTTAACGGTGTAATGTTAACCAAACAATGTCTTTAAGTAGACTTGTTGCTCTGTTGGGGAGAATAACAAATGAGTTTAGACTCGCGGGGAATCTAGGAAAGTCTCTACCGTTAGAGGTGTGATTTTAACTTAACGGGTTGAATGTAGTCTTGTCAAAAGTGTAATCTTAACTTGACAAGGATGTGAGTCAGAGGTGTGATATTAACTTGACTCATAAGCATTTCAGTTTCACTTAGGAAAATCAAAAGTGTCACTGTCGTAGGTGTGATGTTTAACTTGGCAGTGAGGATAATGCTAGAGGTGTACTGTTGAACTTGGCATTGGTCATCTCGACTTTGATAAGAAAGTCCGAGGGAAATTCATGGCTTTAAGTGTGTTGTTAAACTTAGCAATGACTTGGATGCTAGAGGTGTAGTATTAAACTTAGCATCGTTCATTTCAGCTTCGATATGGAAGTCTGAAGAAAAGATGACTGTCAGAGGTGTGATATTAACTTGACAGAAATTCGATGTACTGTTTAGAAGTATAATGTTAACTTAACAGTAATTTGTCATAGGTGTGGTATTAACTTGACAGAAATTGATTTGCGATATGAGCAATTTGAGGACCTGTCATTCTATTGATGAGAACTGACAAGTGAATTTTGAAGTGCCAGAGGTATAGTGTTAACTTGGCAAATTTGAAGTTTTGTTGCTCCATGTAGAGCAAAGTTTGTACTCGACAGCGAGTATAGAAGATTTTCATTACCAGAGGTATAGTGTTAACATGGCAATGATTGTTTTTTGTAGACCTACCATTCTGTGGATGAGAATTGGTAAGGGATTTTGGAGGAGAGAGTGGAGTCAAGCCCACTTAGGATTTTTAGCAAACCCTCAGCTATCAACGGATTTGAGGTGCCTTTACTAACTACCATTTGAGTTGGGCTAGCCATGCTATTCCCTCAGCATGATGAGTTGTCGAAGACTTATGTTGGGCTTAGAAGCCAACATTTTCCTCTATCCTTAGCCGTCGAAGGCATCGGATGTTTAATATAGAAACTCTTCTTGTTTTGATCAGAGGTGTACTTTTAACTTGATTAGCGGAAGAATACTATCTAGGATAGTACCTCTTCAGGATCTGCCATTGATAGGCATCATGAGTGTATCGCCATTTGAGGTTATAAGGCGATATGACCCATTTGAGTAGACTGACTCTACTATAAATGGTCCTTCCCATTTGGGCTGGAATTTTCCTTTTGTCTTATGTGTCATCACCATGGGTCTTCTGACGGCTAAGATAAGGTCGCCTTTCTTGAAAGTTCGCACCTTAACTTTCTTGTTGAAGGCTCTGGTAATTCGAGCTTGGTAAGCTCGATTTGCTGCTGGGCCTGTAGACGCTTATCGTCTAAGGCCTCCAATTCTTGGAGTCGCTGTCGATGCTTCTCCTCTGTTGTCATCTCGGCTGTCAAGGCGACTCGTAGGGATGGAATTTGGATTTTCAATGGAAGGACGGTTTCACACCCGTATACCAAAGAAAATGGCGTAGCTTTAGTTGGGGTTCGCACAGTTGTGCGATAGGCCCATAAGGATTCGCCTAGCTTGTCGTCCCAGTCCCGTTGACTTTTTGAGACGAATTTCATGAGAAGCTTACCAATGGTCTTGTTAAAAGCTTCTGCGAGGCCGTTAGCGGCGGGATAGTATGCCGTTGAGGACACACTCTAGATTCTGAACTTAGCGCAGAATCTCTGGAAAGCCTGGCTGATGAACTGTGGTCCATTGTCATGGACAATTCGCCGAGGTACAACAAAACGGTAAATGACGTGATGTTTCACGAACTTGATCACGTTAGATGATTTTACCTCCTTCAAAGGAATGGCCTCGGCCATTTAGAGAAATAATCGGTTATTGCCAGAATGAACCGATATCCTTTTGATGATGGTGGGCTGATAGGGCCAACTACATCCATCCCCCACATTTCGAATGGCCAGGTAGAGGTCGTAGAGTGAAGGTACCCTGGTGCTTGATGGATGAAATCGCCATGCACTTGGCAAGCGTGACATCTTTTGGCATAGGTGACGGCGTCGGCAATCATCTTGGGCCAATAGTAACCCATCCTTTGGAGTCGATACGCCAGTTTTGGGCCAGGTTGATGGGCTCCACACATACCGTCATGGGCTTTTTTCAATACCTCCTGTGCCTCTTTTGGTGAAAGGCAGCGGAGCAAGATCCCGTCATGCGATCGACGATATAATGTTTGCATAATCGCATTGTAGCAGAATTTGGGGGCTTTCCTTCGAATGGCAGCCGCTTCTTTGGTGTCTCCGGCTGGATGTCGTATAAGACATAATCAATGTAGGAGAATCGTCAGTCTCTAGTCTCTGGACCGGTTGATGACTCAAGTGCTTCTTTGCCATGACGACCTCCCGTTGACTCCTAGTAGTCCTCGAGCGCAACTCTCGGGCAATACAGGTCGTGGCTATAGACAAATACCTTCTCCATTGCTCCAGCTGGAAGAGCTAAGGAGGCAGCGAGGGATGCCAGTGCATCCGCATGCGCATTTTGCCTGCGCGGTACATAGTCAATGTAGAAGTTTGCGAACCTCTCGGCCATGCGGATAGTTGCGTTGTGATAGAGTACTAGGTCTTCATGTCTGACCTCGTACTTTCTGCGAACTTGGCTAACGATGAGTTTAGAGTCACCATACGCCTCGAGATTTTTAACGCCAATCTCATCGGCGAATTGCATCCCGATCAAAAGAGCGTTGTACTCCACTACATTGTTGGAGCAAGGCTCAGTTAGCGAGATAGCTCGGGGAATCACATAATCTTGTGGGGAGACGAGTACTACTCCTACCCCCGCTACTATATGTCCCTTTGGGCTTGTTCTCGATGCACCGTCGAAGAAAAGTTGCCACACTTGCCTTTCGAATGATGTCTGAGTCAGGCAGACTTCAGTGACCTCGTCTGGGAGACCGTCGTAAAGTTTAACTGCCCTCGGATCTGGGTGCTCATTAGGAAATCCGCCACCGCTTGTCCTTTAATGGCCTTTTGTGGTAAAAAGTGCATCTCATATTGGGATAGCAATATGGCCCATTTTGCCAGCCGGCCGTTCAATGATGAAGGCTTTGTCATTAGTAACCTCAAGGGGTTGACTTTTGATATGACATTTATAGTTTGGCCTACCAGATAGTGTCGCATTTTCTGAATGGCGAACACCAGTGCCAAACATTCCTTCTCGATCGGGTTGTATCGATGTTCAGCTCCGATCATTGTTCTACTCAGATAGTAGATCGCTTGCTCTCGTCCTTGATCATCATTCTGAGCTAGTAGAGCTCCCAAAGAATGATCCATTGCTCGGACATATACCAGGAAAGGTTTTCCGAATATCGGAGCTGCAAGGACTGGTGGTTGGGTGAGGTATTGCTTGATCTCCTCAAACGCTTGCTGGCAAGCGTCGTCCCAAATGAACGAAACACCCTTCTTCATTAGTTTAGCGAAGGGTTGGCATCTCCCGGAGAGATTTGAAATAACCTGCGGATGTACGCCAATCGTCCTTGTAATCCCCTGAGTTCCTTGAGATTTCTCGGAGGTTGCATCTCCTGGATAGCGCGAACCTTTTCCGGGTCTAAATGAATTCCCGTGGAGGTTACAACAAATCCTAAGAATTTGCCACTGGCCACCCCCAGGAAGGACTTGGTGGGGTTCATCTTCAATTGATGAGCCCGCATGATATCAAAGACAACCTTTAGGTCAGATATGTGATCACCTTTAGCGCGGCTTTTACCGCGATGTCATCAACATAACATTCCACCATTTTGCACATTTGCTGATGGAAAATGGCGTTCATGGCTCTTTGATACGTCGCCCCTGCATTCTTCAGTCCGAAGGGCATGATGGTGTAGCAGTATACCCCTAGTGGTGTCCTGAAGGAGGTGTGCCTTTCGTCGTCAGGATACATTTTGATTTGATTGTATCCTGAGAATCCATCCATAAAGGACATTCGCTCGAATCTACATGTATTGTCAATCATGACATCTGTGATTGGCAGTGAAAATTCGTCTTTGGGACAGGCCTCGTTTAGATCACGGAAGTCAATGCAGATCCGGATCTTTCCATTTTTCTTGGCAACAGGGATGATGTTGGCTACCCAGTCGAATGTTGTTCTTCCCTGATGAAGCTAGAATCTATAATCTTTCTGACTTCTGATTGAATCGCCTCCATTATTTCTGGACGGAACCGTCGCTATTGTTGTTTGACAGGCTTTACGTCCGAATTGATGTTGAGGCGGTGCATAGCCACTTGAGGATCAAGTCCGGGCATGTCTTCGTAATTCCAGGCGAAGACGTCTATATACTCTTGTATAAGAGATATGAGATGCTCTTTCTCAGAAGGTGACAAGCCGTCACTTATGAAGATGGGCTTAGGATTAGCCTCATCCCCCAGATTGATCTGAACAACCTTATCTTCTGTGGGCGGCTCGCGCTGTTCAAAGCGGGTATCCCAAAGAGTATTTAAATGTTTGATCCAAGGATCTGTATCGAATTGGATCATTTCATCATCTTCGTCTTCCAGGTGGCTTGTTGAAACCATGTTCACTGAAAGTTCTCCGAAGATGTTGCCGAAACTGACATCTGACTCCCATGATGACGTGCCTGAAGAGTAATCGTGACCTGACGATTCTCGGGAATCAGAGGCTGATGGAGCTGGAGTTGATACATAGCCCAACCCCCTGCGAGTCTGATGATAATAATCGGGTGCTTTTCCTTTTGGCACAAAGGATCGAAGTAGCGTTCTCCTTTCTTTGCCGAAGTTCAACCCGGGTCCGCTTGTTAGGTCATACCCATGCGTTTCATCATTCTGAGTGCTTTTGGTTGATAATGACCGAACTGAGGGATTCTTCCTCACTCTCTGATTCTTTGCGGGGCGTTGGTTCAGACGAGATTCGCCCAAAAAGAATTGGTTTTTGGCCTTTCTATCTTGCTGGAATCGTGAATATAGATTCTTGCGCATTACCATTATCTCGGTACGTCTCGAAGGACGATTTCACTGGTACATGCAACGATGTCAAAGCACCCATTGCTGACCAGAGATCATCATCTACTTCGGTACTAGTGTCTGACGGTACCGAATCAGAAGCAAACACAGAAAAATACGCTAAATCTAATTCTTCATTATTGTACCAACCGCCTACATCGTCGGTGGCATTATCAACATCGAGCTTATTAATGCTCTTTACAAGTGGTTCCAACTCCCACAGGCATTCTTCTTTTTCTGGCTCTGTGTCGGCTTCATTACCAGAGTCTGGCTCCTCTGGTTGCGGGACTTCATTCATCTCCACAGAATCCTGATATAGGAGGGAATCTGTGAAGTAATTCTCGACTCCCTTAAATGGATGCCTTTCGACAATCAATGTTTGCACTTTTCCACTCCCGTCAATGTATTTCATGACTTGGTGAAGAGTGGAGGGAACGATAGAATTACGATGAATCCATGGTCATCCCAGCAGTAGATTGTAGGAAGTGTCAACATCGATGACGTAGCATGTCACTTCCGACTTTAGGCTTCCAATCTGGCATTTGAGCTTGATCTTCCCCATTGGACGGGTTCCATTGGCATTGAACCTGTAAATGGTCGTCTGGGTAGGGCTCAAACGATGAGTAGGAATGCCCAAATGTTGCATGACCCGGCGAGGCATGATGCTCAATGCGGACCCTGGATCTACCTGAATGCGATTCACCTCAGATGATCCAATATACCCTGTAAAGTATAGGGGTCGATCATGCTTTCCTTTGACCTGCATATCATCTGTTGTAAAGGTGATGCAGGGAGCATTTTGGGAGGCATGGAGGCAATCCTCTACATCCTCCTCTTTTGGTACCTGGGTCATGAAGACCTCAGCATTTGACAGAGCCTCTTGTAGAGCTTCTCTGGTTGACATTGATAGCCTGAGGAGCTCATAGAGAGTAATCCGGGCCGGGATGTTGGCCAATTGAGCCAGGACATCAAAACGGTAGGGTGCTGTGGATCCTTCCGCCGTGTCTTTCGAAAGAACTCTGGAAAACCAAAGCTCTTTCTGCTTCTCCACAGGTTGCTTTGTGGAGGGTTTGGCTGGCTCTGCTGTCGGTGCTAGAGGAGTTATCGCCATCTCGCCATACTTTTTTAAGTATGGTTGCCCTGAACGGGTTTCGGCCACCAGTCGACTGGTTTCTGTTGCCAGGACTATTGTTTCCTCTTCTGAATCGGTCAGCGAGGGAACATCAGTTTCTGCTTCTCGAGATAAGGCACACACCACATTGCAGGATGCAGCTTTTGCTTTGCCTTTGGACTTCCTGTTGGTTACAGTAGTCCATTGCTGTCCGTCGACAAGGTCAGGGTGGACCCACATGATTTCCCCTCGAGGTGTAGGGACAGGTACCAGGCCTTTCCTTGCTGCTGGTGAGGGTCTGTGTTGACTACTCTTAGGGATCACCCTGAAGGTGTTGGGGGTTGTCTTCCGAACTGGAGAACTGACGTCATATTAGCCGTCACCTTCTTCTGCTCTAGTCAGAGTTTTAACACCTCTGCGTCAATCAGAGCCTGAAGAATGTCTTTGAAGACATAATAGCTCTTGGTGGGATGTCTCAACATCCTGTGATACAAGCAGTAGTTGGGATTATCGGTTTTGCCGACTTCTTCAGGGCGCCTAGCTTTAGGAAGCTTCAGTCTGTTGCTCTTGTTGAGTAATTTGAAGAGCGAGTCGACATGCTTGTCCTTGAAGGAATACTGCTTGTTGGCGCGTGGTTGGTTTGAGGAGCCACTCCCTTTAACCGGTTGGGGCTTGACAGGAGATTTGGTCTCTGTCGCCAAATTATCCTTCCATTTTGTTTCGAGGGATGTGTCTGGCGCACGCCTCGTTGACCTCTCCAGTCTGGACTTACCTTCTTCCGCTCTGACGCGGGCAATAATCTCCTCAGCCTGTTCACCTTGTTGGACCAATTGCTTCCAGGTGCGGCTTTCAGCAACTCCTATTTGAGCAAGGAGTGAGGTTTGAAGATTGTGGCGGCATGTTTCCACCAGGGTAACCTGGGTCATACCGCTCGGACATCAGAGTGCCACGTTCCGAAATCTTTCCACGAAAGATTTGACGGACTCTCCCTTTCGCTGTTTAGTAGCCAAAAGGGTGGGCATTGTGACTTCTGAGTCATCTTCGAAGAAGCGAGTTAAAAAGAGCTTCTCTAAATCTCCCCAGTTCTTGATGGAACCTTCTGGGAGCTTCATGAACCATTCAAAGGCGAGCCCTTTCAGGGTGCCAATGAATAAACGCGCCAAGATAGCATCGTTATCTACTACATTCCCTGTTTAGGATTTAAAGTAGTAGATATGTTGGTTGGGTGACCCCTTCATCGAATGCTTGGAGGGTTAGAGCCTTGAACTTGGAAGGGTATGGAACCAGGTCCCATTCGGCTGGATAGGGCCGGACCACTCCTGCTTCTTGGAGGCCTTTGCGGTTGGTAAGGGCCTCAAGGCGTTGCTCCAATCGATTCATTCTTCTAGAATGAATCTTTTCTTGGTCTTTGTCGCCCTTCCCTTGTGACGAAGATTTGGACGAATCGGAGGTAGGCTTCTCTTCTTCAGGGTGTACAGAAGATGAGCTTTCTCCCTCTTTTCGTCTACCTTTAGACCTTTTAGAGGGAGATTTCCTCCTGTCTTCAAGTAATTGCGCGAGCATCTGCTTGAGAGAGTCAATAGATTCCTGCTGAGCACGAATCATATCGAATTGTTCCTTCTGGATCTGGGCTTGCTGTTCCAAGCACCTAGCCGTCTCCTCAGGAGTGCTCGTCATGTATGTGATTGGTCACTATTGTTGCATATTTAATGTCACATTTCCATACTTATTTTAGAATAAAAGCCTGCATTGTCCTAATTAATTGTTTGATTTATTTGCAGGCCCAATCCTTAAGGAGATGAAGAGAAATGAGCCCAAAAGCCCACCAGAATTCTGAATTAAATCAGAGTTAATTCGCACACATAAAATCAGGGCAAAATCAAGAGGTTGAAACCGGTTGAGAAGAATCCTCTCAGAATCGATCGGTTAAAGCCATGAAATCCAAGCCATTTCGTCAGAATCCGGAGCTCCAACGACAAAACTAACAAAGGATAAGTCAGAAGAAGACCCCGGACAGACCCACCAACAGGGTGTGGCCACTTGGCCACACCCTTGCAATCCTGGGGAGTTACGGGGAGCGTGAACTCCCCCGACCTCCCCGGGATCTTGGTTGTTAGGGTTTCTGCCTATAAAAGGCCATATTGTGCACTGAAAATGGAGGCCAATGCAGATTAGGATTTTAGACTAGTTTTTCCATTTTGTAGTTTAGTTTTATGTAACTTGTATGTAGCTTAGGGTAGATGATGATTCATGTAAGTAAGAAAGAAAGGCTGAAGTTGAGAGTGACACCGACGATGTACCCTCCTCCTTTCTTTCATTGTCTCAGTAAGCAATAAAGGTAACATTTGTTTATGTTTGTATCTTTACTTTCCTTTTTGTTTTGCTTTCCTCCTCCTCTTCTACTTTACCTTTGATTGTATGTGTTGATTTACAAGTGAATTCCAAAGCAAGTATCACTAAGCTACGTGAGAGCCAGCGATAGTTCATGAAGACGTTTCTCCTCTTCCAAGCTCGCATCACTTCGTTCTTCTTACGCTTGACGATATAATGTGCACGGGGACCGAGCTCGAGTTTATGATCTATGCGTTGAACGCCTCCGAAGCAAAGAGGTAGAACTTGCAAAAAGGTTTCCAAGTAAGTCATCACTCAACCTCGGTAAGTATCTCTTCACTTTTCTTTCTTTCTTTTCTTTTCTTTCTTTAGTATAGATCAACACCACCTCCTCCAACTCTTCTTTCCACTTCATTGTACATAGTCGCTTTTCATCGTTTTTCTAATTTTCCACCTTCTTCATCTCTCACTTTCTTCCTAACTTTAACCATTACTTCTTTTTCTTTTTCTTAACTTTAAAACAGAGAAGAACTTTCGCTTTTCTTCTTAACGATTTCAATAGAACCGTATAAAGCTTCCATCGCAAACCCTCCTTGTGGATCACGACCCGCATTAGCCACTTGCTATAGCGGAAGTATTGAGCACTTGCACGTTTTTATTATATGATCTAAAAATCCGTTTTTTTGTGCAGGTTTAGCATCAATCAAATTTTGGCGCCGTTGCCGGGGAGGGTAAAACGGTTTTTATTGAAATCTGAATTTTTATTGCAAATTTTTTAGAACTAAACGAATTTTCTTCTCTGTTGCAGGTTACAGGGCAAGCAAAGCAGGAAATCAATATTGCAGTGACATACAAGTGGTATTGGGCCTCTGCTATAAAAAGCAGAGACCCATTACCCTCTGAATTGCCGCGGAAACGCGGCAAAACCGCAGATCCGCGGCAATCTAGAGTTGACTACTAACAAGTTTTTGCAGGCTGCTTGCTTTGCAAATTATAGTTCTCTGCAATTATTTATTTCCTACATGACATCACATAAACCTGCTAATAATCAACAGTAAAAAGTTTGTTGCAAAAGTTAAAAATTGATTAGACGTTTGCATTTAGGCACGTGTCTTTTCAATTCATTTCTTTTACTGTTGAAGAGTGCTGGAAGCAAGGTACGTATGCATTGCATTTAGCATAGGACTCACTTCTTGGTTGTCTATTTCGCTTTAAGTGATTCCTATTTATATAGCTTGTACACTTGCACAAAATTATTTTAAGGGCACTAACCCATAACAAGATAAGGTGGGGATTTAATCACCCTTCCTTAGCCCAAAAATCATATTCCAAGCACTCACTAACCCAAGCCTAACTAAAATTGAGTAGACGTTGGCCCTAGGGACATCTCGGACTCAATTAGGAGATTATCCTAAGGGGGAAAAATGTTGGAATCTAACTCCTGCAAAATCAGTGTCTAGGAAAGGGATTGAGGCCGAAAGCCCGAAGGTTGGTGGTTATTTAATTAAGGAACGTCTTTGACGGAAACCTCCCACCAACCTTGCCCTGACCTGGCTGATTAGCTTGTGGTTAAAGTCTACATTAGACCTCCCGTGGACAGTCTAACCAGTTAGGAGTCGTCTAGGTCCTAAGTCTACCCTAACTTAGGCTAGATTTTTTTCTTTTTTGTTTGTTTATTTGGTTGTTTTTTTTCTTTGTTTGCATTCTATTGTGTGATATGGACTATAATAATAATTTTTTCAACTACAATAATAATCCATATTACACACCGACTTCATTTTCGGATATTACCAACCCGGCATATCATAACTTTGACCAACCTAGTGTGCCGGATTGGTCTTATCCGAATCAATATGACCCATACCCCCATCTAATAACTATAATTTCCATAATGATTTTAACTCTTCACCGAGTCAGTGGGGATTCACCTTCCCCGAGCATAATTTCCAACCACCTTGCCCTCCTTCTCCACCCAGTCCACATTATGTTCAAGATTCATACTCAGTTCCACCCGTCCAAAATAGGAAACCATCAATTATGGAAATGAGTATGCGTGAGTCCAAACACAAATCCCAAAATCTGATGGACTCACAATTTCACTACCACTTCCAAGACAATTCTTCATCTTTTCATCAAAACAATGAACCTATCAACTATGAAAAGATGCTTGAAGCCATGACTCAGGCTCAAACACTCGTAATCGTGACATAGATATGATGGTCGAATCTCTACGTTCCCACCGTCCTGATGTCACTAACCATTCTGTTAGAGCCGAAGAGTCATGTAGTTTTGGAAATCAAGATTCCATTTCAGAACAACCACTTGAACTTGCCCAAACTCCAAATTTTGAAAAAGATATTGATAGTTTAGCAAGTTTTCCTTTTCCTGAAATAGAACTTGAGAATGAATATGATCTTGAACCCCAACTTAGTGATTCAATGCTTCTTCCTGATTCAATAATGACTCCGGTATCTTCACCTGATTTCGATCTTTTTTCCCGAGTCAACATTGAATCCTGTACCAATCCAGAATGAAATTGAATCACCCATCTGTGAGGATCATATTGTACTTGACCAATTATACACTCTTGAAGATCCTATTGACAAATTGGCAAGTTTTCAATTTTTTGATATTGAAGTCAATGAGATATGTGACCTAGATTCTCATATCTGTCATCCAGTTCAACTTTCTGAATCAATCTTGACTCCTGTTATGTTACCAAACTTGAGTAATGTTTTAGAGTCAGTTTTGATTCCTCCACCTATCATTCATGAACTGGAATCACCCACATTAAGTCACATTCCATTGTTAGAAAATACATGTGGACTGGAGTTTCAATTTCTTGACTTGGACCCAATTTCTGAACCTATTTCGACTCATGAACCTTTACTTGACTTAAGTCACCTTCCTGAGTCGGTATTAGTTCCTGTCCTTCCTGAATCCAAGTCAACTGTTCTATCATTTCATACTCCATTCTGGGACGAGGTGGTTGACAAATTTGACTCCGAAATCAATTATGGAATTTGGAAATTAGATGGGGTTAAATTTTTAATAAAACTTCTTAATGGAGTTATCTTTTTAGTGGGTTATATTAAAGATATTTTTGGTGGGTTCCTCCGAGACCCAAGAAAGTTGATTGGGCCGCGTTTCGTGGACCAATCAGACCACCACCGGAACCACCACCTTAAGGTAACCATTTTCCTTCCCTTTCTTCTTTTTCATGCATCTATGCATTAATTCATACATTGAGGACAATGCATGAGATAGGTGTGGGGGAGGGTCTAACATAACTTTTCTTTTTCTTTAAAAAAAAAAAAAATTTTAAAAAAAATTACATTTTTCTTTACTTTTAAAAACTTTTTGAAAAATAGAAACAATATTTTGACTTATTTTTGTAAGAAATTAAGTTAATTTTAAGGAATAGGAAAATCCAAATTAGGATTTCTTATACTTGGTCAAAATAAGATATTTTGTTTGATTTTTAGGGTTAGGAAGATAATTTGTCAAAGTAATTTAGTCTTGATCTTTACCTTGATGAAATATGCACACTTCATACACTTACACACTTAGGGTTCAAAAACAAAGATTCTTATGCCTTATAAATATATATATATATATATATATATTATATATATTATATATATATATATATATATGAATAAGTCTAATTATCGATTAGCTAGGTGCTTTGGCCTAAGCAAGCCTTAGTATTTATGCGAAAGATAATTAGATAAGTTTGAAAGAAAAAAAAAAAAAAAGAAAAAAAATGAATAAATCTAATTATTGATTAGCTAGGTGCTTTGGCCTAAGCAAGCCTTAGTATTTACGCGAAAGATGATTAGATCCTCTGATTAAGCTGGGTATTTGTGCCTAATAAAGCATAAGTATTCACGCCTAAAAGGGATTCATATAATAAAATCCTTAGTTTTGTGGCCTTGTTTGCTCGAGTCCTTAAGTCCTAGGGGTGTCTTCTCACCTGGTGCCCTAAGACCGTCTGGTTTGGGAGTCATCGATTAAAGGCTTGTTACATGGGCAGATTAGAAAGCCTAATAGAACTAAGGAATAATACCACAAAAAAAAAAAAAAAAGTATATATAAATAAATAAGGCATAATAGTTAGAGTTAATGAACCCTTAGTAAACTTCACAGTCACGATGGTGCATACGACTCAGGGTAAAGTAAGAGACTAGATGAGAAGTACAATTTGACTCCTTACTTTGATTGATAACAAATTTTTGAATAGAGACTAAGTTTAGGAATGAAAAATTCGGTTTTCCTATAACTTATAGATTGCTTAGATCTTACAATCATATTTCAAATATTTTTCTCTTTCAAAATGCTTTTCGAAAATACTAACTCTTTATTTCCCTTTCTTTATGGATTTTGTGGGTGCAATCCGCTGAAAACCCTCACGAGACAAAACTCGTCCTCTAGGGGGAACCTAGAGGTTTAACGGCTTGTTGCACATGCTCAGTGCAATCGCGTGACCTGCGAAAGTGGTCTAATAATCTCTAGTATAGTTTAGTTGTTTTGCTCGAGGACGAGCAAAAGATAGGTATGGGGGTGTGATTGGTCACTATTGTTGCATATTTAATGTCACATTTCCATACTTATTTTAGAATAAAAGCCTGCATTGTCCTAATTAATTGTTTGATTTATTTGCAGGCCCAATCCTTAAGGAGATGAAGAGAAATGAGCCCAAAAGCCCACCAGAATTCTGAATTAAATCAGAGTTAATTCGCACACATAAAATCAGGGCAAAATCAAGAGGTTGAAACCGGTTGAGAAGAATCCTCTCAGAATCGATCGGTTAAAGCCATGAAATCCAAGGCCATTTCGTCAGAATCCGGAGCTCCAACGACAAAATAACAAAGGATAAAGTCAGAAGAAGACCCCGGACAGACCCACCAACAGGGTGTGGCCACTTGGCCACACCCTTGGGGAGTTACGGGGAGCGTGAACTCCCCCGACCTCCCCGGGATCTTGGTTGTTAGGGTTTCTGCCTATAAAAGGCCATATTGTGCACTGAAAATGGAGGCCAATGCAGATTAGGATTTTAGACTAGTTTTTCCATTTTGTAGTTTAGTTTTATGTAACTTGTATGTAGCTTAGGGTAGATGATGATTCATGTAAGTAAGAGAGAGAGGCTGAAGTTGAGAGTGACACCGACGATGTACCCTCCTCCTTTCTTTCATTGTCTCAGTAAGCAATAAAGGTAACATTTGTTTATGTTTGTATCTTTACTTTCCTTTTTGTTTTGCTTTCCTCCTCCTCTTCTACTTTACCTTTGATTGTATGTGTTGAGTTTACAAGTGAATTCCAAAGCAAGTATCACTAAGCTACGTGAGAGCCAGCGATAGTTCATGAAGACGTTCTCCTCTTCCAAGCTCGCATCACTTCGTTCTTCTTACGCTTGACGATATAATGTGCACGGGGACCGAGCTCGAGTTTATGATCTATGCGTTGAACGCCTCCGAAGCAAAGAGGTAGAACTTGCAAAAAGGTTTCCAAGTAAGTCATCACTCAACCTCGGTAAGTATCTCTTCACTTTTCTTTCTTTCTTTTCTTTTCTTTCTTTAGTATAGATCAACACCACCTCCTCCAACTCTTCTTTCCACTTCATTGTACATAGTCGCTTTTCATCGTTTTTCTAATTTTTCTTTTCCACCTTCTTCATCTCTCACTTTCTTCCTAACTTTACCATTACTTCTTTTTCTTTTTCTTAACTTTAAAAACAGAGAAGAACTTTTCGCTTTTCTTCTTAACGATTTCAATAGAACCGTATAAAGCTTCCATCGCAAACCCTCCTTGTGGATCACGACCCGCATTAGCCACTTGCTATAGCGGAAGTATTGAGCACTTGCACGTTTTTATTATATGATCTAAAAATTCGTATTTTTTGTGCAGTTTAGCATCAATCAAATTTTGGCGCCGTTGCCGGGGAGGGTAAAACGGTTTTTATTGAAATCTGAATTTTTATTGCAAATTTTTTAGAACTAAACGAATTTTCTTCTCTGTTGCAGGTTACAGGGCAAGCAAAGCAGGAATCAATATTGCAGTGACATACAAGTGGTATTGGGCCTCTGCTATAAAAAGCAGAGACCCATTACCCTCTGAATTGCCGCGGAAACGCGGCAAAAGCCGCAGATCCGCGGCAATCCAGAGTTGACTACTAACAAGTTTTTGCAGGCTGCTTGCTTTGCAAATTATAGTTCTCTGCAATTATTTATTTCCTACATGACATCACATAAACCTGCTAATAATCAACAGTAAAAAGTTTGTTGCAAAAGTTAAAAATTGATTAGACGTTTGCATTTAGGCACGTGTCTTTTCAATTCATTTCTTTTACTGTTGAAGAGTGCTGGAAGCAAAGTACGTATGCATTGCATTTAGCATAGGACTCACTTCTTGGTTGTCTATTTCGCTTTAAGTGATTCCTATTTATATAGCTTGTACACTTGCACAAAATTATTTTAAGGGCACTAACCCATAACAAGATAAGGTGGGGATTTAATCACCCTTCCTTAGCCCAAAAATCATATTCCAAGCACTCACTAACCCAAGCCTAACTAAATTGAGTAGACGTTGGCCCTAGGGACATCTCGGACTCATTAGGAGATTATCCTAAGGGGGAAAAATGTTGGAATCTAACTCCTGCAAAATCAGTGTCTAGGAAAGGGATTGAGGGCCGAAGCCCGAAGGTTGGTGGTTATTTAATTAAGGAACGTCTTTGACGGAAAACCTCCCACCAACCTTGCCCTGACCTGGCTGATTAGCTTGTGTTAAAGTCTACATTAGACCTCCCGTGGACAGTCTAACCAGTTAGGAGTCGTCTAGGTCCTAAGTCTACCCTAACTTAGGCTAGAATTTTTTCTTTTTTGTTGTTTATTTGGTTGTTTTTTTTCTTTGTTTGCATTCTATTGTGTGATATGGACTATAATAATATTTTTTCAACTACAATAATAATCCATATTACACACCGACTTCATTTTCGGATATTACCAACCCGGCATATCATAACTTTGACCAACCTAGTGTGCCGGATTGGTCTTATCCGAATCAATATGACCCATACCCCCCATCTAATAACTATAATTTCCATAATGATTTTAACTCTTCACCGAGTCAGTGGGGATTCACCTTCCCCGAGCATAATTTCCACCACCTTGCCCTCCTTCTCCACCCAGTCCACATTATGTTCAAGATTCATACTCAGTTCCACCCGTCCAAAATAGGAAACCATCAATTATGGAAATGAGTATGCGTGAGTCCAAACACAAATCCCAAAATCTGATGGACTCACAATTTCACTACCACTTCCAAGACAATTCTTTATCTTTTCATTAAAACAATGAACCTATCAACTATGAAAAGATGCTTGAAGCCATGACTCAGGCTCAAAACACTCGTAATCGTGACATAGATATGATGGTCGAATCTCTACGTTCCCACCGTCCTGATGTCACTAACCATTCTGTTAGAGCCGAAGAGTCATGTAGTTTGGAAATCAAGATTCCATTTCAGAACAACCACTTGAACTTGCCCAAACTCCAAATTTTGGAAAAGATATTGATAGTTTAGCAGTTTTCCTTTTCCTGAAATAGAACTTGAGAATGAATATGATCTTGAACCCCAACTTAGTGATTCAATGCTTCTTCCTGATTCAATAATGACTCCGATATCTTCACCTGATTTCGATCTTTTTCCGAGTCCAACATTGAATCCTGTACCAATCCATAATGAAATTGAATCACCCATCTGTGAGGATCATATTGTACTTGACCAATTATACACTCTTGAAGATCCTATTGACAAATTGGCAAGTTTTCAATTTTTTGATATTGAAGTCAATGAGATATGTGACCTAGATTCTCATATCTGTCATCCAGTTCAACTTTCTGAATCAATCTTGACTCCTGTTATGTTACCAAACTTGAGTAATGTTTTTAGAGTCAGTTTTGATTCCTCCACCTATCATTCATGAACTGGAATCACCCACATTAAGTCACATTCCATTGTTAGAAAATCATGTGGACTGGAGTTTCAATTTCTTGACTTGGACCCAATTTCTGAACCTATTTCGACTCCTGAACCTTTACTTGACTTAAGTCACCTTCCTGAGTCGGTATTAGTTCCTGTCCTTCCTGAATCCAAGTCAACTGTTCTATCATTTCATACTCCATTCTGGGACGAGGTGGTTGACAAATTTGACTCCGAAATCAATTATGGAATTTGGAAATTAGATGGGGTTAAATTTTTAATAAAACTTCTTAATGGAGTTATCTTTTTAGTGGGTTATATTAAAGATATTTTTGGTGGTTCCTCCGACCCAAGAAAAGTTGATTGGGCGCGTTTCGTGGACCAATCAGACCACCACCGGAACCACCACCTAAGGTAACCATTTTCCTTCCCTTTCTTCTTTTTCATGCATCTATGCATTAATTCATACATTGAGGACAATGCATGAGATAGGTTGGGGGAGGGTCTAACATAACTTTTCTTTTTCTTAAAAAAAAAAAAAATTTAAAAAAAAATAACATTTTTCTTTACTTTTAAAAACTTTTTGAAAAATAGAAACAATATTTTGACTTATTTTTGTAAGAAATTAAGTTAATTTTAAGGATAGGAAAATCCAAATTAGGATTTCTTATACTTGGTCAAAATAAGATTATTTGTTTGATTTTTAGGGTTAGGAAGATAATTTGTCAAAGTAATTTAGTCTTGATCTTTACCTTGATGAAATATG